>WEIS01032974.1:0-10973 GCA_013389965.1 Todus mexicanus | reverse complement strand
AGGGTAGGAAGCTTTCTCTTCACGTCTTTAACCCAGTTCCCTAAGAAGTGGGTCTTGCCTGCATATCAGGCTTTCTGTTCCCTTCAGAAGGGAGTCACCTGTGACAATGATCCACCTTTTTTTCTTTACAGAAGTAGCTTGACATATGGCATAGGCTGATTTACCCTCAGCAAATCCTCCAACCCAGAAAAACCATCATCCCTGTCATTATCCAATTCTACTTGTAGAGCCTCATACCTATTATGCAAGAGCACTTTCATGAATGGGCAACAAAACAACTGCTGTGTAACATTGGAAAAATGGACCCTTGTGTTTCTGTTTTTGTGAACAAATCCCCTGATCCTGGTGACAGCTAAGACAGAAAAAATGTCCCGTGAGAAAGCAAGTGTGAGACAGAGGACTTAGCTGAATCTTTGGAGACCATAACACTGCTACAAACAGCACTGGTTCCAGTATGAACTTCTGAGGGACATCACTTGTCACTGATCTCCATCTGAACATCAAGTCATTGACCACTACCCTCTGGATACAACCATCCAACCAATTCCTCATCCACCGAACAGTCCACCCATCAAATCCATATCTTCCAAATTTGGAAAGAAGGATGTTGTGGGGGACCACATCAACGGCTTTACAGAAGTCCAGATAGATGACATCTGTAGTTCTTTCCTTGTCCACTGATGTAGCCACTCCATCATAGAAGGCCACTAGCTTGGTCTGGCAGGACTTGCCCGTGGTGAAGCCATGCTGGCTATCCTGAATCACCTCCCTGTCCTCCATGTGCCTTAGCATAGTTCATAGGAGGAGGATCTTCCCAGGCACAGAGGTGAGGCAGACAGGTCAGCAGTGCTCAGAGTCCTTCTTTCCACTCTTTTGAAAAATGGGTGCAATGTTTCCCTTTTTACAGTCACCGGGGGCTTCACCTGACTGCCAGGACTCCCCAGATATCATGGAGAGTGGCTTGGCAACTACATCAGCCAACTTCCTCAAGACTCTGGGATGCGTCTCATCAGGTCCCATCTACTCACTGGTAAAAACCCCCACTGTGAGAAGAGAGGGAAGAATTTCCATTGTCACTTGGGGAATACACTCAGAGCCGTAAATTTACCAACAGGTAAATCACTGCCCTTTTGGCAAATTAAAAATAAACAGACAGTGAGATGTAAGTGTCACATAGTCCATGAGGTTGCCTTGGAGGTATGCTGGACAAAATGAGACTTCAGTTCCCAGGAATCTTGACTGAAATACTAGCTTTTCCACATGTCTGTGAAGAGCCAGATATATCATCATTTACAGACTGTAAAAAACAAGGAGAGAACTAGGTAGCACAAGATGAGCTGTGCTAACATTGCCCTCTATCAGAAATTTGAAATAAAGATAGAATTTACATGATTTATGAGCTTTGTCTTTGGCAGGTATTTTTGCTGTAGTTAGCATAAGAAACATATATCACTATATAAACCATAAACACATACATAGGTTTATTTATGCAAGGACATGAGTCAGTGGAAGTGCTGTGTGAATCAGCTGTACAGCTCAGTGCTCTCCTACCTTCTGAGCCTCTCACTCTCCCACCAGCTCTCTCCTTCCAAGTGCTGGCGTATTTACCACCACTGAACAGATCAGGTTAATGAACTGATTCAACTGAAAAATTGCAGGAAGGGATGGAAAAAGGGTTGGTTTTCAGCCACGTGAGTTCACTGTGTGGCCACAGACTGCTTGTGCTGGTGCACCACTGAGCAGAAGGAGAGGTAACGTGGAGTAGGACCAGCAAGCAAGGACACAAAAAGGAGACGATGACTTCGTAAGCTGGCTCAGATGTCAAAATGGTTTCTTACCAAACTATGCCCTAAAAACTTTTCTAATATTGTGCTGTGATGGGAAAATACTTGGCCAGGATTACAACCAAATGATTTGAATGAGAAAAACCCAAGAAATCAAGATAATACAGTAAATATTCAAATCATTTAAAAAAAAAAATAAAAGAGAAGTCTCTAGGACAGTTATATAGGAGTGAGGCAGGGCTTTTGTTTTTTCTGTCAAAACAACTCTGGTAGTAGCCTGCATTATCACTACTCCAGCTGGTAACTTCTGTGTTCAAAGTTGCCACCTACAAAGGCACAAGGGACATCCTGTTAGTTGAAGGAGAGCTTGCACAGCTCAGTGCCAAGTTATAACAATTAGTACTTTATTGTCATTAGTATTTTCACAATATTTCATAGAATTTAAGTTGCCAATCTATGTTTGCTGTTACTGCTGTGATGATACACTGCTTCAGTTTTTCAGAACATAAAGACATATAATTCATTTAAATACCATTCTATGATAAATGGAATTTTATTTCAGTGAAGGTTCACAGTGGGGTTCAGGCACGTAACTGCAGCAAAGTGACCTCTGGCATCACTGGTGTCCACAAAACTTATTCGTGGCTGCTCCCACAGCTCCCAAGGCATCCAACCATTCTGCTGACAGACTGCCCCAGGCTCTGAGATTTCTTCTGCTGGACAAATCCCTAACTGTCCGAAATACTGTGCACCCTGCAAAGTTCTGCTGGCGTGGCCAGGCCAGCTGGCCTGTGCTGTAGACATAGGTGTGTTGGCCAAAGAGGACGTTGCCTGACTTTGTGTTATTTGAGAGTGGGACTAACAGGAAGCCTGATTCAGCAGCGCGTGGATGGCAGTGCTGTGCAGCTACAGAGCTGAATGTGTCTCCAGACATTGCTGACCCTACAGGGCTACAACCTTGCCAGCCCCTTCTGATCAATCCAACCTGGAGCTAGAGCCCAACAAGAAGCCCCCGTCAGCGTATCTCTACAGCAGAGCTCTAAATCAGGGGCTCTGAAACACAGATTTACAGCAGCACTGAGCTTCCCAGTGCCCTCTTCCATAAATCAGGTGCTCTCTCACATACCTGGGCTCGAGTCCTGGGGTACTCAAGGACTCTCTGCCCTGCACTGATCAGGCAAGGCAGTGGGTGCTGCTGTCTGGCTGCAGCATGTGCTTGAGATCACAAATGCTGCTTACAACTTCCCTCCATTTAGTTTGGATCAAGGCTTTGGATGTAGAGTACGATCTGCCCCAAAAATCTTTGGGCACACTTGTTTAAGCCTTCCTGTACCTGTGCTGAACATGCTGCCCACATTATATAGAATAGTTACATGCTTATATGCATAAATACATATAAACAGGGACTTCAATGTCAATTCAGATAATTCAGAGATTTTTAACATCTTGTAAAATTCAGATGTATTATCTTCCTCAAGTCCTTGATCTGAAGCTGAAAGCCAGACAGGCAGTTTAGAACAGAGAAGCAGCTAGGGAAGAGACGTTCTGTCTCCTTCACGAACCTTGGCTGAAAAAATTACACCATTTCTGCTCCAGTTTGTAAACATCTTTTTTTCAAAGACTTAAATTTCAATCTTAAGGCTTGTGTCTCCCAAGCAACATCAAAAAAAATATTAAAATGCAATGTGCTTTGATAGGTATCTTGTATTAAAATGCTTTCAAGAAGCCACTTCCAGGAAAAATAAAACTAAATAACAAAATAATACAAATTTATTTTCTCTCCAGTTTCTTTTAATAACTTTGGGAAAACAATATTTTTTCTCTTATTCACCTATCAGTCAAACCAATGGAGGCTGGAGGATAGGGTCTTATAAAGCAGTTTCCCTATGTTACACAGAACATCATGATCTTACCCCATTATATTTCTCATTTTTCAGATATTTGAATCCTGTGCAACTTGGTACTGGCTTATATGTATAGCAATATTTTTATTTTCCACCTTTTGATCTACATATATTCTCAAGCTTTAGAAAATTAGCTTTACATTTTTAGGTCTTTACCCTTGCAAATTGTATAGAACCTTTATTTTAGCATCTTTATCACCAGAATAATATTTTTTTAAAAATCCCACTGACACAATAAAGCTGTGAGTAAAATTCTGATCTTATTAAAATTGATGATAATATTCCCATTGTCTTCAGGAACTCAGTTTGTCAGCTTTTGTTTATGTAACACCTGAGGAACATGGCTTCACAGAATACCAGAAAGCAAGGGAAATCTGCACCATGTCTGCCAATCAATATTGTATATGTCACCTACACACCAAAGAAGAACACATAGCTCTGCAAAGATTATTGCAGAAAAGTTTGCTACAAATCAAGACAAATAAATAGAAAGAAAAAGGCTGGATAATCGAAATTCAGATGAAGTCTGTATTTCCTTCAGAATTGCTCAGAGACGTCATGAGTCACCACACTGGAATGAAAAGCTAAAATCCTTTCACCATGTTCATTTTGGAAACATTCGTTGCCGTGAGGGAACATGGAATGGCAACATCGACTCCAGATGAGAGGACTTTCACGGGACAGGGTACGTGGATGGCTCTGATAGCGGCCTGCAATAGGCTCTCTGCCGGAGGCTCCCACTGCGGATTCCCCAGCAGGGGACTCCCTGCTGCTGCTGGTACAGCACATGTGCTCTGGGTCATGGAAACCCTGTGGGGCTCTTCTAGCCCTGGGTAGTGTTACTTTCACCACTAGGATTTTCATGTGGCAGCAGCTACTTCCATAACCCATCTCATCTGTTCTTATTTTTACTCTCCACATCTAAATGAGCAGCCGCTTCACACAGCTGGTAAAAGACCAAGTCTAAGGGCAACCCTGTCCCACGACCCCTCTTGCCTAACTGCTAGGTAAGCTTTCTCAGGCCTAAGTAGTTTTATCTGCAAATATTCCTGTGCACACTCAAGTCAATCCATGTGTAGCCTGTGCATAAGTTTTTCTGAACAAAAATGAGTCATTCAGGTATTCAAAGCTGAATACAGGCCTACATGGGGAGCTGATCCAAAGTCATCCTTGACATAAATTTGGGTTGTAGAATAAGATTAGTACACAATGATTTAAAGAAACAACTATTTTTCAAAAAATACAACAGCAAACAACTGAGGCCAAAAAGACACATTACAGTTCCCCCCTCCCCAGATGAAATTTCAACAAATGCATTTCTCAAGTTGTAAGAAAAAGCGTGTACTACTTTTTTCAGACTTCCAAATGGCATAAAAATATCTCTGTCAGTCCAGATGGAACAACGTTACAGGCAAGTATGTGGTGGGCATATCTGTTTAAACTACCGTATACCCAATCACATTGTCGCAGGTCTGGCTTTAAATGTTACTCTTGACAGTATTCTCCTAGATATCCTTTCTAATGACTGCACACCTGGCTGGGGCTTCTCACCAACAACTCTCTTAAAGAACATGTTGCAGCTCACTGTTACTGTGTGTTTATTCTGAAGGTGCCAATATCCCAATTATTTAATTTGTGTTAGTTCTTTTTTCCTTTTTGTTTCTTTGTTGGTTTTGTTTTTATTTTCTAGTGAAGAGTTATAGATTGCCTACGGGCCTGCTTTGTACCTCATTGATCTTAGTTAGCCAAATGGCAAATATTGTTACAAACCCAGCCACATTAGGCAGTGGACTTTAAGTGGCAGATCATAGGTCTTTGTTCTCAGAATCCCCTCCTGTTGTTTTACAAGCAGGTACAGCGTGCGAGTCAGAAATGCTTGCTATTCCTCTGTTAAGTACTGATTTTATAGTATCATTTACTAAATGCTCTATTTGTTTATAGAGGTTAATGCCAAGTTTCTGTCTGATAGCTTGGAGCTATGGATCACTCAAAAAAATCTTATCTTGTTCCAAAAATAGCATAGATAATGACTTGCATTTGCTAGTTAGTGCTGGCATATGGCATATATTGCCACATTTTGAGGAAATGGCTCACTATAATAATAAGAAAATGTGCCTATTGTGAGGTTTTATAAGAATCTCCCCTGAAAACTGCTCGAATGTTAATAATTCAGCCATTAAGAAATTATTCTTGCTCTAATTTTAATGTAGGTATTTAAAAATACGTTGTCTCACTTTCAAGGTAGACAAGTTTTTAGTTTACTAAGTTATTTGAGAGTATGTGTTTTGCACCGATTTGACAAATGTCTCTAACAAAATTGTACCCGTAGGAGCATGCCAAGAGTATCAGAAGTGGCTGTGAGCAGTTCAGTAACAGGAACATTTTCAGAAGCCTGTGGTGGTAGAAGAAGACATTAAATGGCTGAAGAAAGACCGACCTGCCGTTAGAAGTTGTTTAACAACATTGACACCTTGAACTTGACTAAGCAGAGTTTAGAGCTGCTAGATCTCTATATGCCTAAGGGGAGGAGGATCACTGGACCAGAGGCCTGGAGCTGCTCCCAGAGCCAGGTGGCCACATCCCCTGCTGGGATGGAACCACGGCAGCTCACCTCTGGGGAACTGGGACCCCATTTGTGCCTCCCTGCGCTGCAGTTCCCTGCCAGCCACCCACAGCTACAGGACGGCACCAACGCTTGCCTGCTTGGGAAAAAAAAAAAAAAGAAGAAGAAGAAAAATAGGAAGAAGTGGTTTGGTTCACCAAAACCAGTGAACCGAAGCAGTTTGCTTTCTGCACATGGTTCTGCTTTCTTCAGATCGTACTGTGCGTGACGGTGACAAGCCGGCTCACACAACACAAGGGATTGACTTCGCTAGGAATGGAGCAATTCACAGCCTGCTGGTTTTCACTTCGCCGTTCCCGTGCGCGGGAAGGAAAACGGCCCAAGGGAAACGGTAACAAAAGCTCGGCGGGCCCCGGGCGGTGCCGGTGCCTCGGGGGCGGCCGGGCCGGGTCTCGAACCCGGGGTCCGAGAGCCGCGAGCGCACCTNGGGAGGGCAGCGCCGGCCGGGCCCGGCCGTACCGTGGGGCCTCCGCCCCTCGGCCTGTGCCGGGCCGGGAGCCGGGGCCGTGGAAACCGTCACCTCACCCCTGCGATCCAGCTCGGCGGCTCTGGGGAGGAGGGAGCCGCCCCTGCTGCCCCCGGCCCGGCGAGGGGACTTCTTCCTTGTGTAACGTTCCCGGGTGTAGCGCTGGCTTCCTCGCCGTGGCCACTTCTGTTTAGGGAACGAGGAGGTAGTGAAGGCCGACCGTCAAGCATCGGAAGTGATGTCGGAGAGCGAGCTCAAAGAAACGTCTCTGGGTCTCAGTGTGGAATACTGGAAGGCTTCTAAGCCACGTTAGTAAATCGAGTTTTCCTGTTGAGCTAAATAGGAAAGAAGAAACGATTTTTCCCTCTCCCTGACCCTGTTGTTTTTGAAAAATGCAAGATAAAAGTATCTTAGCTAAGATACTGTAGTCACTATGTATATTCTGACATCACTGTATGTTTTTCCAGCACTGAAACAGCTGTTCAGTGGTTTTATTGCTTATAGTGTAGTATACCGTGTGAACCGTTTTAGTTTGGAAATCCATTTTTCCTAATAACAGAGAAATTAAGCACTGCAAATTAGTAATAGTAATGCAAAATACATTTTAAACAATATCTCAAACTTATTTCAACCATTAGAGTGTCTCAAAAAGAGACACTCTAGAGGAAAGCCTCAAGGGACAAGGTACTTCAAATATCTTATCGATGAGTTCTGCTTGTTTGACTACCAGAGCATGTTTGCAATGTGTTTATGTTATTTGACTCTCCTTGTAACAGCACATGGAACACTGGTACACTTCAAAGTCACATTATGGGTATGTTTAGGAGAACATGTCAAGGGAGACTCTATGGGATGCTGCCCAGCTGCTGAATCCAAAATGAGAAAAGTGTGTTCTAATGAATTTCTAGTGTCAAACCCTTGTAAATGAGAATTTGCATTCTTCATGAGCACTGAATTAGATAAAGATGGGTCAAAACGCTACTGGACTTGTAAGGTGTTTGTTTTGTTTTGTTCTGGAGATACAGATGGTTTGGTCGTTCAGTATTAAAATAGTGATGTCACGATTTGTGGAATCCTAAGTATCGGTTCTGTGTATGAAGCTGGAATTCTAGAGCCTGTTCCGCCAAGCCCTGAACTTCGATTCTGCATGGTCTACGGAGGGATTCTTGTATAAACTTCGTTTCTCATTTTCCTGACTCTTGTTTGGTTGGTTGGTTGGTTTTTGTCAGTTGGGTAGCAAACACTTCTTGCACTTTTTGAAGTTGGCCAAGAAACACTAACAGTGGCTTCTCAGAAGGAGTTTCACTCCTTAACGGGTGGCTTTACCCTCATTTAGCCAAATTAGGACCATGGTTTTAATTCAATATCATGGCATGAATGTTTATGAATATTTATTCTCTTAAGAGTGTACATCAGAAACAATTGAAATAGCTAACGGTGATTACATGAGGCTGTGCTGTGACAAATTCAGCTCAATAGTACATTACAAAAAATGCTGGTCATCAAGGGGACACGGTGTAAACCACAGTTCACTTGCCCATTCTTACCACTTATTGTAGATTTTCTTTGAACACTTGGTATTTCCTGCTTTATTCTGTGGTCCTTCTCTTTACAGTGAACAGCTTTCATTTCACAGTGGGTGTGTATTTATTTTTTGGTTGACTAGCATCTGCTTCTGCTTTTCTTACCATCCTGTAGCACTTCTCCTTTCCTCACTTATTGTTTTTTATTCCCCATAGTTCTAATTTCAAACTGCAACCCCCTTGCATAAAACAAATGTTCAAATAAACATTTAAAACTCTTAAACCAAGCTTTTTTTCTCTCCTCTTTTGTGTATTTGACAATACCTCCATTGAATAGGTACTTGAAATGGGGAATCCTCTTACTTCCCAAGACTATTAGAAATGGAACGGAGCTTCAGGAAGACCAGCGACACAGGCAATAATGGTGAGGGTAGAAGGGAAGAGAAGTCCACTAGCTTAATGATTCCTGGGAACCACTACTGTTCCACCTGTGCTGCTTCTTTTTGAGCAGTAGAAAAAGACTCTAGTCATTCAGTTGTACAATCCATTTTTGCCTCTGACATTAAGGAATCAAGAAACGCTCTAGTTTATTGGGTTTTAAGGGTGAAAAAAATGGATTGCAAGTCTGTCAGGTATTTGTAACTTCAGGCTTGTTTATGGCAGTCTTGTTGTCATATGAAATCTGAACAGTTGGCGTTTGAAAGGTAACTTTAAAAGATAGGAAGATTTTACTTATTGAAAGGAATTATTCATTGCAATAGGTCTGTTAAAGGTATTTTTTTTCCTGGGTAAAGAAGTTTAGGCTTTTCATAGTGAACTGATTTTCCCAATCTGTAATTTTCCTATTCCCTGTAATGAAGGGAATGAGACCATATCATTGTAAGCATGTAACTGTTTCCTTAGATGATATAACCTCTGGAAACTTTATACATATTCTTTAGGGGCTATTTATGTTTTAGTGGAAAATGTGAGAATGCAAAGTTCCATTTCTCTTGCTGAATAGGATTCTGGATTCCTACGTTATGGCTCTTCTGTCTTTTTCTTGGACACTTGCATAGTCTTGCTGCCACCAACTAAACTGGTTTGTTTATCCAGCGTTTATTACAAAGCCTCTTCTACTCCTAGTCTAGTCAAATCCAAATGAAAAGCAGTTTGAAGGTTAAATACTTCATGTGTGTCAGCAGTAGTGGTGTCTCTCTGCATGGGTGAAGTTTACTGTAAACTTGGCTGTGTCCTTTATATGGCCAGAGTTCAGTGAAGTGTAGGAAAGCATCACACGCCATGGATTCACCGAGTTTGGTGTTCTGGAAGACAGTGCATCAAAGTAGTCTGAATAAGAGGAAGTTTTGTCTCGTTCTAAATTGTTGGTAACTAGCAGACCTCCTGTGCAGGCCCGTTATGTGACATCACCCAGTGGGTGCTTCCCTAAATGAAGCAGCCCTGTAACATGGTGATGACTCGGGTTGCTTTAATTGTTCACAGTAGTTGATACCAAAATCATCAGTATAATATGACCAAGGATTGTTACAATATGCACTTCTGAGCATGAGGGGCTACCAGTACCTGAGGGGCTGTATCATGGGTTTCATTCACTCCCCTTTCTGATTCTGCTCTCCTGGACTTTCCCTCGGTAGTCAAGGCCACAGCATGAGGGAAGAACTAGGCTCAAGTCTTTTCAACCATCCTTCTCCAAGATAGGACCCCTTTCTCACCCATCCTATTTCCAGAAGCAAAGAATTTCTGTTCTCCTTCCAGCCCGCTTTGGCAACTTGTTAAGGGAGAAGAGAGGGCAGTGCCAGTGAGGAGAGCACAGATAACTTCTAGGTCCTCAACTTTTTGCTGTTGAATAGAACCAGCTGTGCAGGCACACTGCCCCAGCACATGAGAGTGCCCAGAACAGGCTGGGTCAGGCCAGACAAGCTTGTGTGGAGTGGGACATGCATTTAGGCTTGTAAATATTCTGATTTCTCAGCTATCCATACCCATCTCGGCATTGTCTGTATTTAGCGTTATAGCATTGCCGTGCTACTGCCTGATAATGCAGCGTTAGACGTCATGGAGTGTGCAGTATCAAGAGCCTTAATAACTGGATGTCATCATCTCTTATTATAAACAAGATCCATTAATTGAAAGAAAATTGCTATTGTGCCAGTGACAAGATGTGATTCATGATGCTAATTTAGCGGTTCAGCTTTAGGCTTCCTGAGTAGCCAAACAAAAGAATCAACTAACAAGCCTTTCTTTACCTCACCTCTAACTTCAACACCCTTGATAACTTGTTGACCCTAGAATGATGACGGACCTGTGTGTGTTGTTTTGGGCAAAGTTTGTTGGTGTGTAACTCTTAAAAATACATCATTGATTCTCAAAAAAAAAAAAAAAGAAAAGTGTGCTTTAGTCTGTACTCACCATGAAATGTAGGTTAGTCTTTACTCTTTCAAGGCTGCTGCAGATGACACTGCAAATATCAAAACTTGACATTTAGATTCTGTCAAGAGATGCTCTGATTTTCTTCTTCAGTTCTTTATTTAAAAAGATCCAGTAACTCTTAGCCAGCTTGTTCTGTTTCTTAGTGACAGAAGAACATACCTACTCTTGACTTCTTGAACTTCTTTGTGAAGTAGCTCAACATAATTTGTATTTAGTACCGACAGTCACAGAAATCACAGAAAT
>WEIS01032962.1:0-35986 GCA_013389965.1 Todus mexicanus | reverse complement strand
ACATGTGAGTTGTGGGAAGGAAATAATATGACTCTACATTTTTCATCTTTTCACGTGTACATCAACTTGGAAGTGGTGGAAAAAAAGTGAAGGTGCATTTTGAGAGCAGGCTCGCATTCTTGAATTTGCCATATACTTCTTCAGCTAGCTTACTGAACCTCTTAACCACTTCTCTGAGACAACACTGCACTTCACTGCCACCTCTTGTCCCATTGTTCAGACTGAATAGAGACAGCTCTTTCATATACCCTTGTGTGAGTGTATAGTTTAAAACCATACATGGTGTATGAGTACAGTTGTGTATAACTAATGAAGTGAAACAGTAGTACCATGAACTTGAGCTAAGATGTCAGTGAAGCTTTTACATTTTTCTGAGCAATGTCATTTACCAAGTGTCAAATGTTCTTGAAATGCATGTGGGAAGGAACGTTTGTAGCAAATACCAACAATCTATGAGTTGAATGCTGTTTCTATAGGCTCTCCTCCTACAAACTCATATATGTTTCACTTCTTATTCACTGTGCCTTTTCTCATTGACATCAGGCAGCCTATTTGCAGTACATAAAAAAGCATGTGCTTCAGCTTACCAGTTCAAGGTTTTACTGACTCCAGTGTAGTTTCACCGATAATATTCTGGACAGGATTTGCTCTAGGTCAAAGAATACACAAATTCCTTGTAAGCTAAGACCTAAGCTGATGCAGCCACAGGCTAGTGTAGGTAGATGCCTATATAGTTACTGAATTAATTAATTTGTGAAAGTGAAAAAACCCAAACCCAAACCCTTGCCTGCTTTCAGCTTTGTGTTTACCCTTGGCTAGCTCATGGGCTGATGAAAATTTTCAGTAGGATTTTGCTTAGCATCTCTTACAAGATACAGGTAAATTAGTATTTTTTCTTTTAATAGGTGCACAATCATCTGATTCTGTTAGAAAAAATACTGCAAGCAGAGCAGGGAGACAGCGACCTGTAACTTTCAGTGGCTCATGAGCAATGGTATTTAGCAAGTCACATCTTAATTCTTTTTTCTTTTACTTTCCTTTTGGTTATCTTATAGCACTTTATACAGTCAAAAAGACAGGGATTGCTTGAGTGACACTATCAGGACATGCTTGTGAGGTATTAATTCTAATGCCTATTCTGTGATTGTGGAGGAAATGGGCAACAAACCCAGAAACAAAAAGCAAACCCTAAGAATACTTAGAACATTGCTTTCTTTCTGCTTGTGAATGTCTGAAACCAACTAAGAGATCATTGGTTGTGTTTATTGCTCAGGTATATTCCACAAGTGTACTTTAATTTTTAAAAATTACTATTGCTATAGGGATTGGCGACTAGATAAAAGTATTCAGTATATTCAATACTAAGCACTACTGTTCATGAATGAGGCATTATAGTTACTGCAGATAGCTTAATGAAAATGTCAGCTCAATATTCAGTAGCAGTCAAGAAAGAAAATTTAATTTAGGAGTTATTAGAGAAGAAATTGGGACCAGAAAGTGTCCCATGAACGTACAACTCTTCTATTCTTCCTTTGCCATCTTCTGCTGGCCACTTTCAAACCCCTTGCTCTGACTCAGTGTGGCTGTCCTTTCCTTTTCTGATGCTTGAAACTCTGACTGTGCTTTGTCATAGATCACATTGCTGTAAGGTGTTCTTATCATATGGGGTAAGATTTCCTCTGATTCTTTTCTTCTTGATCTATTTAAAAGGAAAAATAAATCAAACAATACTGAATGTAAGGAAGAAATCTTATTCCTAAATATCCAGTAGTGATTCTGGAAAAGGAATAACACATCTGAACTAGAAGGTAATTTTACTCTTGTGCTTGGACTGATGGAAGTCAATGAAAGTTTCCAGTGTGTAATGTTTGGCATTTGCCTGGATGTCTGCAGCTGCATAGCAGCTTGTAGAATGCTTTTCGATTATTCTAATAGATAGTATTACACGCTGTTTAAATGAATGTGTGCACACTTTGTAGGCATCAAATACATAATTTAACTGGAAAGTCATCACGTAGCAATGAGAAATCTTTATGCCTTGCATGTGGGTATTAGTACAATCTGAAAGGCCCTCTAAAGCAGGTGCCGAATTGATTTCTTACACCCTGACTCTCCTCCTGGCCGCAGTCACAATCCATATGGCAAAATGTTTGAGAATGTATTCAGTAGGATGGGGTCAAACATATTACCCTTAGAATATTAAAACCTTAATTATTTTGATTAAAGGTGATGATTAATTCTA
Organism: Todus mexicanus; assembly: GCA_013389965.1. Lineage (NCBI taxonomy): Eukaryota > Metazoa > Chordata > Aves > Coraciiformes > Todidae > Todus > Todus mexicanus. The sequence continues at coordinate 33,744 of WEIS01032962.1, read as the reverse complement.
CCCAGACTCCTATTGTGTTTATGAACTGCGATAAAATACCACCCGGGATTATGGAGCAGCAGCTACTTTCAGTTCTGAACAAAAAGGAGTGGCTGAATACATATTTGAAGATTAATTTCATTAATAAAATCTGTCACCAGTTAAGACGTTAGTGGGATAGGACGGTATCTGTGAAGGCAACGTGGTACGAGATTACTTATCCTACATTGATAACTGTGCTTGTAACCTAAGAACTTTGTCAGCAGAATTGGCAACTTTAATTACGTTGGCATGGCCATTAGAGTAGTTGAGTGTCAGATGATTAGAATTGATGAACCTTGGTTAATGAAAAGCCCTAAAGGTTAGTCAGTCGTATTTATATAATTGAAGACAATCTCAATTAACTGATAAAGGTTCTTTTCTTTTTTAATTTTGTTTTATTGCTCACTTAAAGATAAAAGTAAGATTTCATTTGGTGTTCCATCTACTTAGGAGGTTTATTTAGATGGGATTAGTGAATTTGACAGTGTTTTACACTCCCTCAGTTATCCACTCTAGAAAGTCTGATTATGCCCTTGTTTATGCCCTGCATCACCCCGTGGACTTCTCTGTCCTGATGCAATTGTAAAGGAAGGAAGAATATGGCTTCATAATACGAATGACAAATGCCGTATTAGCTCAGTTAGCTAAGCTGGTTGCCAAAGCATGCGGGTGTTTCAGGCGTTTCATTGGGTTACCTGCTGTTACAGAGGCAGCAGACATGAAGAGAGTAATTCTAGCAATTAAGACGATCTGGATGTGAAGTGATTCATAATACGCTTGTTTGTATCTCATCAAAGCAGATACTGGGTGTTATTATCTATGAATGCTAAATACAGTGATTAATTACACTGCCTACAAGAAAACAAGATAACTTGGATTTTTATGATAAGAAAATGCTGATTCCCTTTGTCACTATAATAAATGGTTCTGTCTTCCCTTGCTTGCCTCTTTAGATGTATTGAGATAATACTAATTCCTTTATAATTAGGTATGTGTACAAACGAATATAGCCCAACAAATGCATACATTTCAAACCATCTCTTTTCAGTCCACTGAGAGCAGGAATTTGGGGCTATTAATCTAGATTCATAGTGAAAAACAGAGAACCTAATACTTTTCCTATGGTGCCAGGACTCCTGGCATATATAGTCTAAGCTGCTGAATACTGGAAAAATGCTGTCAAATTGGAGACAGTTCAGAAAAAATATAAGATACCTACTGTCTTTCATTAAGCTACTTAGAAGTGTGAAGCTTTAAGCATGGAGAGCTGAACTGAGATGCAGAGTCCAATAATATTGGATACTCATGCCAGGCTGGCAAGAGGCCACTGCAAGAACCATTTGGGAAATCGGGGTCCATCAGGCTTACCTGGACCTGTGCTTTCACCTCCAAAATTGTGTGTGGTTTAGGTAATTCATGCTGCCATGGTACAAGGTTGAGCACATTCTGCAGAGCCGACTTGGACACTTGCATAGCTAAACTCTCTAGACAGTGAAAATAACTAACTTCCCTCTACTAAGGAGATTATGGCCCCGGTTCAATTTTAATTCTGTTAGTATGTACAGGCCCCAGAAAATGTTATTTTACATCCCATTTTCCTACAGGTACCTCTTAAACTTCAGATGCCAGCAGGCTCTGCCATGCAGCAGGACAGGAACAGCCTGGGCTGTGCCCACCACAGTGCCGCCAAAGCCTGCACTGTACAGAAAGAGGCTTTTTGCAGCTGCAGTTTTACATACTCATTAACCACATCATCTTGATTTTTATCCACCATCTAGTTTCTTTCACAGGAATATATGGTCTTCGAGCCAGTCTTCGGAAAGAATGCGGTTAATGCTAATCTTACGCATAATTGTGTATATCCATGGGAAGCACTTTAGTTTATGTTCTTGTGGCCAGCTAGGACTTGGCTCGCTTTTTATCAGCACGTTGTCTGTGGGGGCCAATGTTTCTCAAGAAAGTGAACACTTTAGTACTTCAGCGTCTATTTGAAGGCGACTGTCTCCAGCTGTCATGCACATCGGTTTGAAATACGTCTGAATCAATGTCTATCTTAGTGAGCATTGCAACCTCAATTTTGGTTTTATATCTGTGAAACTGAGGGGAAAAATAAAGCAACACCACAAGCAGCAAACAGGCTAGTTTGGCATGCGTGCAATGTGAACAAAATATTTGCTTTAAAAGAAGGAAAAATAAACAAATGAAGTCTATTAGCAAGGCGAATCGCTACCAAATGCATACTGTGCACTTACATAAAACATATATGTATAAATTTACTATAATATACTTGCATTTGCAATAACAAATAAAGTGGTCTGGAAGATGACTGAAAATAGAACAATATGATTAGGGGAGTTAAACCCTGATTTTTAGATGCACTAAAAAATGTAGTGTATGCTCATTTATGTGCAAATGTAATGGAAAAAGGCTGCAGGTAAAGTGGCAAAAGCCTAAACAAAATAAACACTTAATTTTCTTTTATTGTACTTTGTGACTATTAATAATATTATGGTACTAAGGCAGAAACATTAAACTAAGCAGGGGAGCAATAAATGTTCCTAGACTGTGCAATGCTGTTGATATTAGTGGCTAATAGCTCCAGAGTTCACATAAAATGCAGATTGAAGTACAAAGATGTTTAGTGGAGTCAGCAGTGGCAGTGAACTGTTTACAGGTGAAGCCAATAACCAGAGGGCAGACACAGCAGGGGCATTTTCTGCAAAAAAGATATCTAAAAGGAACTTTTCAAAACACTTAATCAGACTGCCTCTGTCCTCAGGGAAGAGATTGGATAATCCCAATTTATATCTCTTCAAAACTGGCTTCTGAAATCATTAATTAGTATGTGCTGGTGCTTCCGTTTAGCAGTATCATGAAAAATGCAAGGACTATAGGGTATGTTGATATTAAAAAAAAGCCCGCATTGATTTAAGAACATCATGCTGAAGTTATGAGAGATGACTTGATACCACTCTGTTGGGTACATGAATGAGAAACTGAATTCGGGGTTAATGAACCGTAATTAAGTTCACTCACTGTGACATGGAGAAGAATGTAATACTCGGCAGTAGTCATACTGTGTTTTGTTTTGCCTTGCAAATCTGGACACAAACTGTTTCCCACATCTTCATTTGAGAGGCCATAAAGAAAATACTGACTGCAGAAGAAATCAATAGCCACATATTTAATTGAAGAGAGAAGATCTGCTCCTCTCCTGTGCCCTCCACGCTGAGTTGCAGGGGGCAATGAAAGTACAAAACTGGTATTATCTTAACTGATGCGCTTTAGCAGCATCAGTAGAATAACTAAAATGGAAATGAATGTAAAATTATCTTCATGTGGAATATGATAGTTCAGAGTAAAAAGCAGTTAGAAGAAATATTTTTTTCTGAAGTGTTTTTACCCAAAAATGGTTTTGGTACATATACTTTACAATATAATCTGTATTTATTGGCCAAATTGAGATAGAAAGTACTGTTCTTTTGCCTGACTTGATCACTGTAGACATTTCTTTGGGTTTTTTTCCCCCTTGATATGATTTATGATTGGAATAGTATGATAGTTTACCTAAGCGATTAAAACATCTTGTCAGTGTGTGCAGTTGCACATTGGATAAGTACTGATTAGTGCATCTCTCTAAATGTACGATTCTCAAAGACAAAGAATATAGTTTAAGGACTAGACTGCTACTAGTAATTAAATCCACAATGAGGCAAGCAAAATAAACTGTACAGATTATTTATCCCGATACCTATTTCTGCAGTGAGCTGCTCTGTTGGGTTTCTCAATGTGAGAAAGAAGCACAAGCTCAAACAGGGGATTTCTTCTGTGGACAAAGAGCTGGGGTGCAATTATCCTCTTAAGTGTCTCTGTCTTCATACCCATATAACCAGGAGGAAAAAGGAAAAGACAGCTGGTAGCACTTGGCATTTCATTTAACTCAAGGGCTAATTAACATGGCTTTATCCAGCATTGGAAATGCATAGAAGTCTGTTACTAAATAAATCGGTTAAATTTTAAGATATTAAAAGATTTCAGGCTTCTATTTTCTGCTGTGACATTCAGCCTTGTTCTAAAACTACACAGTTTGTCTCCAGAAGACTATCTCAGCATTAACTTGACAAAAATCTGAGATTCTCCCTTCCAACAGGAGCAGTCTCACTGGAAGTCCTGATGATCTTTGTGAGTATGCAAGGCTGAGCCATCACAGCAGACTCTCAGCATATATGAAGATGGCCACCCAGTATGAGAGAATGAAATGTGCGAACCTAACTGGAGCACAATTTTCTCTAAGCTGCTCATAGAATGCAATAGAGGTCAGTTTGGGTTGGGTTTTTTTCATTAATCTATTACCACAGGACTATAGAATCACAGAATCTATTAGCCAGGTTAGAGGTAAAACCCATGATTTTAAGTCTTTCAAAGGGAGAGACTCATTTTCCTGTCTGCTCACTCAGATTGTCACTTTCTTTGTGGTCCCTCGTTAGCTTGCCCTTCCCTAAATGCATTTTAAGGAAGTTTACCTCTCGAGGCCCATTGTGAAGAGTTGTCTTGGCTCTGTGACTCGCCATTAGTGCCAAACTCAACTCCTCGCTCCATGTGGAGAGAGGGATTCATACTGCTTCCCAGGTCTCCCTCAGGCTTCAGAAAAATGCTCCATCGGTAGCCAAAAGGCATATCAGTGTTCTCCTTCAAAAGCCTTTAAAACACCTCTTTACTGCCCCATCTATTGAAAAAGATGGTTAGAGTGGCTCCTATTCTGAAATCCCTGCTTATCCTATGGCCTCAAATCTGCAGTTTGCACAGCATCAAAGTAGTGAGAGTTCTCGATAACATGTGAGTCTTCTAGATACTAAGATAGCATAAGAAATTAATAATAATTTTATACAGCAGAAAGGGAAACAATAGTCTTGATAATTAGGGGAAGGATTCCTGTTGCTTTCAATATCTGGATCGTTATTCTCTGGAGATGAAAATACATCCTAGTGATAAGTATTCAGTGTTTGTTTCCTCAGTGACAGAAAATTCTCCTCCTTGCCTTTCAGAAGTAGCTGGCTGTCCTTAGTTTACCTTGTGGTACAACTGCAGCCCATTAAGTTTTTACAGCAGGATGGCAAATAGCATTTCAGAGCTTCGTTACATGTTCCGGCAAAGTTCAGTTGCCTGGAAACTGCTTGTGAATTTGGGTCAAATTTTCCTTCTCATTTCAGGAAAAAAAAAAAGCAAAATGGCAAAAGAGCTCTATTATCCAGGGAGAAGGGAATGATTTTGTCCTGCTTTTATAGGGTTCAGTTCTCTCCTCTGCCTTGAGAGCATCATAGCCTCTGAGCAATAGGTCATTATGTTGCACAGGGCATTCACAGTCCCTTCAGTTGACTCTCTTCTACTTTGTATAAATAATTGACTGTCCACTGGTACAGCAATAAGAATCTAAATCTCCCACTATAGAACTAGAAAACCTTCCTGGCTAATTAAGTGTTCTGTGCAAAGCTTGAACACAAAAGGAAGGAGAGACCTATTTAAGAATCACTTATCTCAGGCTTACTGAAACGATCAGTTCCAGTAGTATCTCCTCAGTTCATGATTTTTGTCCAAGCTGCACTTTGGTCCCAAGCATGAGATCTCTCCAGCCTTCTGGGTCTTATGTTTTCTATTGCATTTTCTCAGGGTGTTGAAATGAATTTTGGCCTCACTATCTGGAGAGATGAGCTACTGACAGTGGTAGGCAGCAGCAATGCACTGTCACACCAGTACAAGAAGAACATGAGTACAATGTAATATTCAGTGAATATTTAACTGAAAAAGCAAGTTAAGATCGGTCCACGCTGTACTAAAAGACTGAACACAGCTCTTCAGATCCCAGAACACATTACATCTGAATAAACTGAAGGCTGTTTGGCATGGTATAGCACAAGACTACCAACACTCTCAGCCTTAAAGGAGCCTGTAAGCTTTTAAAATAGCAGTATATTTACTACCACATACAAGCCATCTCTTTGTCTAGGTCATTCACTCGCATTATTGAAATGATACTTTATGAGCAATGACTTGAGTCTGTATTTATTTGAGTTCTTAAGCCACAGTGTGTCTGGTATGCTGCATTTTATACCTTTATGTTTTAACTGTCTTCTTATCCCAATTACATGATAGCGCTTGAATTGCAGGTTGTATTCATAAAACCAGGAAGCACTTCAAGAACATTGGCACTTAATACATTGCAGGTTACAGGCTTTGATTTTCAGCCAAACTGTTGTTGTTATTGGCACATGCATTTTCCTCTGAACCTGATGCGTTTGAAATATTGATGCAGTGGAATGAACTACGTGGTTCCAGCTCAAGAGACTAATTCTGCTGGATCACCTGTCTAAATGTAGTTCTTCCTTTTTCATCTCATTAATGATGCAGGATTTTCATGCACAGGTCGGGAGGTGACCTGACCCTCTTTTGCCCTCAGCAGCACACACTGAATTCATGTAGAAACAAATGCTGGAAAATAGATATGAATACAGTAATTTTTTTTTTTTAAAATGACACAAATACTGGTAATTTTAATGGATCTTGTTGTAAAAATAAGGCAGTGGTGCTTGCAGAAGCTCATCATGCCCTGATACTCAGGTAAAGGATTCTTATCTATTTCATCACCGTTTTCCACAATCATTTTGATTCTTTTGACTACCAGTACAATGAATCTGATTTCAGAGATTACAAACATGTTTGTGTTTGCATCAGGGGCAAATGCTACAATTAAAAGATTTCCAACAATTGTTTTGTTAATGCTTGAGAGAGAACAGTGGAGTTTTGTCTCAAAGAGTCAAAAGTACAATACATTTTTCTCAATAACTTAGGTGAATGTGACCTTAAATTCGATGACTGGATATACAATTACCCTTACAGTTATTCTGGTTATGAATCTGCGTTTCTTACTCAAAACTCTGTCCTAAGCAACTTATTAGTGTCTTTATTTCAAAAGTCCTCTTGAGGACAGAGTTTTGAGTATCTTTGACCAACTACAGAGAGAATATGGTTATTGATTTTATATAGCATATAAAGCCCAGCAATATAGAAGATTTGGAGTAGCAGTATAAGAACTTGCTTCTTCTTTTGCTTATGTGTTCATCTTGCGTCTTGTGGCATCTCTGAGTCCATGTGCCTGTAGTGGCACTCTAGAATTTACAGGTACACAGCTGTGTTTGAAAGTTAGTACAAGTGTGCTTTATTATTTATTGTTAGATAGAGTTTCTGTTGGATTTATTTCAGAGCTGAAAATAGGTGGGAAAGGAGACCAAAGCTGTGAGATATGACAGTGGTGTTTAAGTGAAATTCATCCCATGGTGAAGATGAGAGCTGCAATGTCCGTGAACCGCTTACACCCTGCTGATATGCAAGTCTGAGGACAGAAGGAGAATTTAAACACTTTCCTGCTGGCTTTTGTTAACATTGAATTTCTCACAGCTATGGACTCCACACTGAACATGTTCATCGTTTGGCTCACAGCTTCCCTTTCTACAGAGGTTTCTCTTAATACCGTGCTGCAAAGAAAAGAAATGAGGGGTTAAGCATCAAAGCAGTGGAGTAGAGGAGGAGGAAATAAGTCATGTTGGAAATTATAAATGACTGGACTCTGGAAGAATGAGATGTAGCAGATTATTTATAGTTATGCAGAACTGGAAGTCAAATACAGCCAGGAATCTGCTGTCATTGGCAAGGGAAACAGGACCTGACCCTGCATGAGTAGAGCAGAGGATCCCATCACTGACTGAATTAATTCAAGTTGCTAGAATGTGGGCTGGCTGCTAAGTCTTTTTTAATTTTACTCTTGGCTCTTCTGATGTCTTAGGAGTCACAAGTCTTTAGTGGCCTTATTTTACACATCTCAGAGCAAGGCAGTGACAGTGTTTACCTATCTCATATGGAAAATGTGAGGCTTAATTAATGTTTTTAAAGACCTGGTGGATCATCCACCAGAAATGTTACATCTGTGCTGTGTTATTCTTATCCACTGCATAACGTTCTCCCTCAACCTTTGCTCACCTTCTAGTGACCTTTTAAAACTGAGCAAACATTACTGAAAATGGCTCAGGATTTTATTTAATATGGATTACTTATTTTTCAGGGGTAGTGATGTGAGGACACAGGTCACTTATGGGCCAAGTAACTTACATTATGATGCTTTCATAACAAGTACTATGACTTGCAGGACGGCACTTTGAAATGAGGATATAAACTTCAGGAAGCACAAACCTGTGAACCTGGGCTCACTATGCACAAGGTGAACTCTGAACGTAGTAAATGAGAAACAGAAGACATTTTTTCAATTCCTTATGCATCAAGGCTAAGAGTGTTTTTCCCAAAGCGTAGTAGAAAACAGGAAATTCTCATTGATGGGAAGAAATATGTCTAATTGACATTACTGATAGCTCATGGAATGACTTGAATTATTTATGATGGTAAAATCATTGTTTTTACTGTACTCACAAAATGGAGGCAAGGAAGGAAATATGGAGAACAGTGCCCGATGTTAGACACAATTGCCATCTATTTTTAGTGGTATTCTTAAAACTCAGAAACTCAAGGTCTTCATATCTAGCCTATATTTATATATGCATGTGTACAGCTCAATGCACTAATTAGCAACGCTCAGGAAGTGGTGCCAGCAGAGACAGGGATAGAGGGAAGTGAGAGATGAATGTCTGACAAAGCTAAAAATAGGGTGAGTTACTCTCTATACACTTGTTGGTACCATACAGAAAGGAGAATTGTGCTTTTCAGCGGCGCTTCAGTTTGGGATACACATTCCGGGTATTTACAGCATCCAATATTGTACCATAGGATTTTCTAAAAATCATAACATGTAATTTTCTAACCTCCAAATATTCCCCTTCCTCAGTCTGAAGCGTGTCGATGTTGGATGTCACTGTGCTGGCTAAAAAAGAATTAATCAGTGGACTGGAAGCTGGTGTTTGCCCACAGCCCAGTGACCAGAACCTAATTACATTCAGTCTGCGCAAAGAGAGGCCAGTGCCAAGCCTGCATCACGTCAGTGTGTCTGAAAATTGTATCTCTCGTGTATGCTTGAGTGTGAAAGTCTTTTGTTACTAAGAAAAGCTGCCTAAATAAGCGGAGAGCGAGGCTGGTTAAACTCAGCAGAGAAACCTTCAGACAATGAAATTAAGTTCTTCCCAAGTGTTGTTTTTTTGTTCTGGCCTTACCAAGTCATTCCCCTTGACTGATCAGCTGAAACCACTGGATTTGTGATCTGCCTGTGTAAATACTTACATTGCAGAAGTCAGTCCTGCTCTTTTTTTGTTTCCCTAAGTGAATGAGCCCCTTGGACCTCCTCCCACCAAACTCCCTGTGAAATGATTGGGTTGTATTCTTTCAAACTGGTTCACGAGTCTATGAATTGCATCTCTCTGCACCTGTGTGTGGGGCACCTCGTGTCCCCAGCTCGAAAGGTGGCAGCCCTATAAAGCTGCTCCTTCCCCTGCAGTGGCTGAGCACTGCCTCAAGGGCAGAGGATCAGGCTGCAGATTTTTTCTGTTTGTTTTAAGGGTGTGGATGTCTGATCCCTCTTCCTAAGCAGAATCCAGCCTTTTCTTGTGATGTGGCTGCTCTCCAGGCGCTGTTGCCATTGTGTTTTTCGTAGAAGGTAGTGCATCTCCTAAGACAGATGCAAACAAGTGGCTTAGAAGGACACAGGTATTCTACGATAAAGACCTCTAAGAACTGAATCCATGGTAAACAATTGCTGCTGCTTTGTATTATTTAATATGAAGTACAGAAAGGGTGTCTTGTGTTTACAGGCTGGGAATCCTCACACACTCATGAGGCTGAACCAATGTGCTGCTGTGGTGATGGGGTTGCCTGGCTTACAGGGCTTTTGCATAGAAATAGACTTGGTTTTTTCCAAACTCCAAAAATAATGAGCATTATCACACATTCATAGATTATTTAAGCAGATTCCATCTTGATTTACAAACCTCTCAGAAAGTCCTGATAATTAATAAGCTTCCAAAAAGAAATTGGGGCAAGTATCTGCACCGTGTATGGCAGTTTTCATTATCCTACTATTTCCTGGGAGATAAATTATGACTTGTTTTCAGTGAAGAGCCATCAGAGATAAATTCCACCCATCACTATGAGAGAGCACAGAGACTGTTAAGTAGAGCTTTATTTCATCAGAATGGTAATATGGTGGTTTGGGAGCAAATCAAAGGCAGTGCGTCTACTGCTCTTTATTGAAATCCTTGATAGCCTTTCAAAACAGATAATTTTTTTTCCCCTCCTCTTCATGACACGAGTTTTGCCCCATCCATTTGTATGTAGGCACTTTCCTCAGCACAGATGGCACTCACCCGAGTGTGTCCCCACCGGCGATGTCCATTACATGGTGTCAGGAGCCGAGCAGTGAATGGGGGACGGACATGTGCTTGCTTTCCCTGTTGACATTGCTAGGTGAACAGAAAGGATCACGTCTCAGGCAGATGTAGCAAACTGAAAATCTGAGTAGCAAAAAATATTTATATTTTCTATTGGGAAAAAATTTGCAGTATATGTGGCTGCTCTCGAAGATGGAGGTAATGTAGCTTTTGTCCCTTTGGTGGGTAACCCCTTTGTAAATGCTGGAAGCTGGTGCACAAGAGCACTTAAGGCCACAGTTAAGTAGTCAAGGAAAACAGCAAAAATAAAAGGTTACAGATAAAATGAGGTGATTTTCTTTTCTGAGCCCTCAGGAGTCGTGATCTCAGTCTATACTCGTTAAGATATGGCACAGTGTAAATTCTCAGTAAGGAACTTTGATCTGAGAGAGGTGTGATGGCCTTTAAGTGAAGCAGCAGTATTATAGCTAACAATAACGTGCCTGTCTTCTTACTACAGTATAGACCCTTGGTGAAAGAAAATAATTAACTAAGACCTTGATTATGGAAGTTACTAAAACGTGATGAGAACAGAGGATAGTACATTGGTGAGATCTACCTCAGTGATGTGGCAGCACGTCACTGACAGAGCCTGTAAAAGAACAGAGTCCAATCGAGAAAAGCAGTTTATAGAAATTCAGAGTCAAGGAACTCAGTAGCAGAGAAAAACAGGCAATTGCTCAGGGTAAGGATTCATTCTTTTTTACAAAAATTGCAGTACAGTCAGTATGCTGAGAATGGAGAATTAGACTCAAGAGAGAACAAGTGTCAAAGAAAATTCAGATTTCTAGTGACTGTAGAGATGAAAATGGATTGAAGAAATGAAATTCTTAAGCAAAGATATATACTCTGCTGTGCCCATGGTCCTGGGCTAAGATTGATCTTACACATCTAATGCAGAAGATAATATTTGATGCCTTCTCCTTGGTTACAGAAAAATCCTTTTACCATTTTAATGTTTTAAAACTATAAATCTTCCAAATATTGCAGTATTTTTGATAGAATTTGATAAATGTTCAAATGCTTGTAATTTGCCTTTTTTCTAAGATCCTATAGAACATAGTTGGCCAAATAAAACACAAAGCTCTCAGTAGGGTAGAAGATAATTTTCACTTCAGGCATAGCAGTAAAGATTGATTTTGTTTTCCTGAGTCAGATAAATCACTTGCATTTTGAAGGGAAAAATAATTCTTAAATATTTTGTCCAGCTTTAAGTGTGACTACAGTGGCAGGATTTTTTTTTTTCTTGCATTTATAGAGAATAGTTATTAGATTGTAGGTGCTGCAGCAAACACATCTAAAAACAAATCCTAAAGCAGCTGAAAAATCTTTTGACTGTGTTTGGGAGCAAACTCAAATAGAGCTTGCAACTTTGATCACATCAAGACTGAAGTGGAGACTTTCAGGCTCTCCAAACTCAACTGGGTTGGGAAATGCCTCGTGAAACTTCTTGTTTAGTCCATGAGACCAAACACTGAGTCAATATTTAGACTAAGGGCTGGGTCCTCAGCTGGCACAGAATCACATACTTCCACTGATGTGAGCTGGACAGATTTTGCAGTCACTAGCTCTCATGGTTTTGTTACTTGACTTGTGGTGTTTAGTTCCAGGTTTTGCTTTCATTCCCTGAAACCTAGACTCAAGGAACTACATGGAGTCTCCATTTGCATGAAGATGAAGTGTGACTAAGTGCCTTGCCTGTCTGATGTTGGAAAGTGGCTTGAAAACAATAGCCTAGAGGCCCTTGAACTATAAGGCAAAGAAAACAGACCCCAGATTTATCATCTCAAATAACATGGTTTATACAATGATGTCAAGATTTTTGCAAACACAGGGCTAAAGATGCTCTAATTTATCCCAGTGGAGAATCTGATCCTAAATATTAGTCAGGAGACAAAAATGAACTCTGTTTATCCAGTACACATAACCTCCCTCTCTTTCTCACTCTTTCTGTGCCGCTCAGTTTACTGTTCCTATGGAGATCGCCTGTCTCTTCTGCAAGCTCATCTTATATTCTGTCTTAGATGGCTGCTTACAGTTGAGATCCACAGGATGTTGGCTTATTCCCATTTGATTTGGAGACAACAAATTTTGGCAGTAGAGAAGCTTCAAGTGCCAGTTGGCATAAGCCTTGACACAGCTGTAGTAGTGGGAGAAGAATTTACTTACAAACAAATCTCCTTGTTTGAACTCTGTGTTACCATCCTGACAAACTGTGAATATACTGAAATGGTTTTGGTGAACTCAGAGGATGCTCCTGAAGCTAAGATTTGTATGACTCAGAGTCCAGGAGGCAGCCAGTTAACAGAATCCCTGCTTCTCATCGCTTTTGAAACGCTCTACTCAGTTCCCTTTCCCTCTCACCACGCCCTTCCACCTTGTAGGCATTCGGCAACCCTATACTAAAAGTAGGTGTTTGCTCCATGTGGTTCTGTGAACTACCCACTGGAGACCTGGGTGCTGTAAGAATCAATGGTTTGCTTCCGACACAAGGGGCTACATCTGCTCTCACATATTTGTTAGTTACTGGTAGGACATACCAGGGAAGATGCATTATCCAGCTTTGCTTTTTCATGGCTGCATTCTGCTGTTTAACTTGGGTGTTGCAAATAACCTTCTGTTTAAACATCGTGCTGAGAAGTCAGTGTTTCTGCTTTGTTTCTGAGGCTGAAGCGTGGAAAACATAGGATGCAAATCCATATGTGAATGATCAACAGCAAAGCAAATATTTCCTTTATTAAATTCAGTCAGTTTGTATTACACTTGCTAAGGGCATTCCAAGATAAATATATACTTATCGATACTGTTAAAATGCATGTATTTTCATTGCCACGGATTTATCTCCTGCTGGATTTTCTTCTAGAAATGAGCTTAAGAGAATACAGTCTCATTTAAAACCACTGCTCTGAGCTCAGCCCACCCCTTCTGCTTCTGTTTCCCATTGGTAAACCCCTTTGTAATCTGGTAAAGCAACAAGAGAGCCTGAAAAGGGAACTTTTTGTGTAAAGCAATATATTCCATCCTGAATGCTTCTCTAGCTCACAGTCTTTAATCACTTTCAAGCCAGCCCTTTTCTTTAACTTAATAGTACAATATTCCAACACCCATTTCTTCACATGGTGAAAGCTGTCTTGCTGCAAATATTCTCCAGAGATTTGAAAAAATATCAGAGCAGTCTTCCCCAAATGGACGAGAATGATAGAAGCCAAAGTAACTGGCAAAACAAGGTTCAAAATTAGCAGAATTGAATGGATTCCTCAGTTTTCTACTCTATATCTGTGTGGTCAGAATGAGGAAAATCAATAATTAACATCTACCATGCCAAAAAAGATAAACCTGATTTACAAACCAGAATGAAAACATATATTTGAGATTTGTCGTGTTTGCCTTGTTGGCTCGGACCTTTTGGGTTGTGCATGGATCGCTTCACGTTTGCTGAGTACTAGGAGTCCCAGATACCCACGTGCCGTCCCAGAAAGCAAACAGAGAGCAGCCTGCGCAGGACGTCCTGCCCAGCCCTGGCAGCGCGGGCCTTAGGAAAGAAGGCAACTGTCACTAACCAAGTCCAAGCTATGAAAAATGCCATGTCTGTACTATGTGCTTACTGTGGTTTTAGAAAAATACTTTGGTTTCAAAGAATTGCAAGAGTTCTGACTGGTCTTGATCTACGCTGCTGTTGAAACAATAGTCTGTCAGCTTGAGCCGTATTTATTTTTATGTATAGGATATCCTGACTTAGAGACCTGTCAAAAGTCTGTCTAATGGAGGCCTACGGGTTCCTCAAGTCCCAGGAAGCCCATATTAAACCCTGCTTTACAGCTTCTTGATTCCCTGCTTCCCAAGGGCAGCCTAATGGTGAATGTGAAGTGTATCATAATGGATGTTTTCCCTCAAATCCTTCAGCTTTAAATCCTTTCTGTTTCTAATTCTAGTGTGAGTTCATCTCACGCTTCCCCTTTTGTGCTATTATCTGCTCTCTGTGGAGACCTAGATTTGATCGCGTAAGAAAGCACCGTGTGTCACAACAGATACTTTACACATCCTTAAGGTTTCTACTTGGCAATAAACAAATAAATAAAGTCAGCGTCAGAAAAACTTCACAAAGACCAGAAGGATTTTGTTTTCCTTTTAACTTTACGAAGAAGCCGAGGCAGACAGTGCAGTAGTGATATGTTCATAAATATAAACTACTGTAAACATACTTAAATCAGTGTTTACGTGAACGTACTGAATGTGGTAATTTCAGCGTAGTGCTCATTGCTGTTCGGACTTTTTCACACATTCTACAGCCATATCCTGGTCCAGGTATAAGAAATGCTTCTCAGCTGGCCAGTTTTGCACTTTTACTGGTCTTGCCTACTATTTGGTAACTGCTAAGTAAAATTAATCCCTTGATGAAGTTTGAAAGAGTCACAAGTTCAAGCACCTTCCAAATAAACTAATTTGTTCTCCAGCTATTCAAGTGCACATCAGCATTTCATTTTCTATATCTATGTGGTGGTGTGCAGCTCTGACCAGAAGGTTCAACTTCCCCGAGTTTGTTTTGCTAGCTTGTAATTCTTAAATGAACTTACTAGTTAGATGTTTATAATCCTTTATCTCACTGTAGGTACAGAAGACGTACCTTGGTCATAGGCATTTTCATTAAGGATTAAAAGTATTTTTCTCCATTTGGTTTATATCTAGCAAATTTCTACTCAGTCTAGCAGTCGAGATGAAAAAAACAGCTGGCATTTGTCCTGTCAGCAAGCATGGTTTGATTCATGCAGGACATAGTGGTCAAATTGAGCAGATCCTGTTAGTTCAGAAGTGATTTCATACTACAGTGACCTGATGTGTTGCGTGGCTGATGGTACCTGCACTTAGGTACGCAAAGCCTCCTCCGCTGCTTTGGGGAGCTGTGAGCTAAAGTGTAGAAACAACATTAAATTCCCCTCTAGCTCCTGTAAAAGGTGGCTATTTACAGTCAGCAGGCAGCCGTTTGACAGTGAGTAGTTTCACATTTCTTGAACTCTGCTTACAAGAGCTGGCAAAGTATCCAGAGCACTCTAGAAAGTTTTGCCTTTTTATAATGTTTGTGCTGCGAGTGCTTTCTCCAGGCACTGAGTAAATGATACATATTGATGGGAGTGACTCAAATGAACAGGGATTTTTTTTTTATTGTTGTTCCTGGTAATTCATAGTTTATTACTACTTTCCTTGCACAGATTAGGCTCACCATAATATTGAGTAAATCCATTTTCTTTTTTTGAAACAAGATCTTTTTAAATCTCTCTGGTTTTGCTCTTAGTCCCCTCTACCTCCCACTGGCAAGTACCAGCCTTTCAGAGCAGAGTAAAGGAGAACTAAGGGGCTTTCTTACTTTAATGACCTTCAGCTGACCAACGTTTGATTTAAATTTTATGGGTATAACATGTTGTTAATTGCCCAGCTATTTGCATTTATGGCCTGCAGCCGTCCTTCCCTGGGCTGTGATCTCTTTCAATCTTGCATTAAGCCAAGTCTGGCCAGCCAATATTTGGATGTTAGATTTTCCAGCCTTTCAATATATGCATACCATGGGAAACGGTGTTTGTAGCTCTTGGGTGACACACTCGCCTCAGATCCACTTCAGAACCCCAGAATGAGCTAATACTTTTTGTACAAGCTGAGGTGCTATCTCTTGGATAAGATAAGGGAACTGTAGGATGTACAGGGTGAGGTGCTGAGGAGATAAGCTTTTACAAGCACTACTGTGACTGCTCTTGGGAAATAGGGAGACATGAGTGGGAATGGAGAGGGGGGAAGGAAACAACCTATTTCCTCATAATTCTCCCTCGGCATCCATGAATACAGAAAAAAAAAAAAGAAGAATGAGGTCAAAGGAAGGTCTTTTCTGCCTCAAGAAAGTTAAGATGCTTTCTTGATGAAAGGCAGTGAAAGACAAAGAATAGAAGAAGCATGCACTGCTCGTGTTGTAGTATGGAGCTGAAGGGAGCAGAAGTTTGGAAGGGACGTGGTAGTGCTCTGCAGAGAAGGAAAGCAGTTTCCTTGTTTTCTCTGTTGGTTTAAAAAAAAGTTAGTGACCTGCTTGTAGCAAATGTCCTTATACAGAAGAATGACCTTTGGGTCACTGAAAGCTGCAGAGGCAGAGTGTTCCCACTCATGTGAGAGAATGCTGGACTGCAGGACAGTCAGATAATTATCTTCTCCATGCTGCGTGCGCCATCGGTTTTATTGACATTGCTGCATTCAAAAATATTTAATGTTTCAGAGATTTTTTACCTAATTGATTCTTTCTGAAAAGATAAAAATAGAGGATATATAGAGAGTATTATTTTATTTCTGGAAGTGCTAAACCACCTCCTGCATTCTGTGAGAGGCAAATATTTGTTTTTTAGCCCAAGGCCATAGCTCTGTGTAGGGCAGCAGCGAGGGTCTTGAATTACTCCATGCCTAAAAATGTGAACTGTAGATGTCAGATAGTGCTCTAAACAAAGTATTGTGGTAGTTGGGCCTACAAGAAGAAAACCAAAGTATTTAGTGTTTGTGTGACATGTAAGAAGATGTATTTTATTTTCACTTATATGTTGTTTCAATCGTACATACCGAAAAGAAAACTTTAATAATTGATGCACATTTTTATTGTTTCTCATGAAAAAGTCATGTTCAGCTTGTTGTGCGATGGGGCAGACGTGGCAGTGTTAGAACGGCAATTATGTTGGGTGCTGCGTGGTGTATACTGTTCAAAGTTTAATGAGCACCTTCTAAGACAAAGGAAAACATCACGAGCTTATAAAAAATTGTCTCTTCTTATTCAGCCTGTGGCATTACATGCAATTTATTTAAGTGACATTGAAAAACAATTGCAGTTATTCAGTCTCTTCCAACATCTACTGCAAAAGACGCATTGCCAATAGATTTGATGAGAGAAAAAGGTTTATAGTAATGCTCAGAAAGGTATGTTGTCCGATACGTAAGACCTGCGTACTTGGGTTTTAAAATGTTTAATGTGAATTTAAATCTGTTCCCAGTGAAGTCAATGGAAGTTTAATCACTGACTGATTTCACTGGAAACAGAGGCCAAAACTAAGCACCTTTTAAAATCCCATACAACAATTTCTGGCACACAAATGTGGCAGCTACCAAGACAGTTCATTTTTTCTCCCAAACATACAGCACGGCCCAGTTTTTTTCTTCTCATTTTGGACAAATTTGCACTGGGGACAATGGGAGCCTGACAGAATTAGCTCAGCAGTGATTGTAAGAGAGTAAGACCTCAACTGATGTGTCCAAGATGAATAAGCAGATCCGTGAGTTACGCTTGTTGCAGCGCATACTAGGAAACGTTACCTCTGCACTGGCAAAACCATTGACATGTGTAAATGGGTTTCAAGAAAAGTGTGAAAAATCTTCAGTGATAAGTAACGGTCAGAATTTAGTTTTGTTCCCCCCAAAACACAGAGTGTTGAGCAACAGAAGTATAGCCTTCAAGGTCCGCATTTCACTTAAAATTTTTTAAAAATACAAAAATGGAGACTTGTGATGTAAGCATTGGGTAACTCCTTGATGTGGATGCTGTGGTGAAGGCAAGTTTTGGAGACAATTGCCAGAAGACACGTGACTGCTGAAACAACTCCTTTATAATGGGCTGAACTGCTCCACAGACCCATTTATTAAAGAGCTAATTCTGCTCTATCTGAAATTTTTGGTCTTCAGCACTGAATACCGTCAGGGGAGACATCAGTTGGCAGCAGATGTGGAAAGCTATTCATGTTGGCAACCCGAACAGCTTGGCTGGGGAAGTTCCTGCAACGCTTAAGCAAATAAATAATAAATAAGGAGTCAGAATTGCATTAAGTGAACAAAGATTTTCCTGTACCAGATTTGTAGTATTTTCTTCTGAGGTTTGTGGTATTTTATATTACTTAAAATATTAGGCAGAATTCGGCAATTTTTTGGGTTTTCTATACTCCTCTTTTTGCTTGAGAACTTTGAGTCTAATTATTCATTTTCAAAAAACTGAAAACACCCAAACTTCAACACAACCCTAGGAACATTAGTAGCATTTCAGCTACATAATTAAAAAAACACATTCTAGGCTTGAGAATGTAGTCTTTACTGAAGACCTTTTGATGTCTAGCATTCTTGTTCAGATCTGCAGATTTCAGGTATCGAATAATGTTCACTAAAGTTACATTCAGTTATAGTTTTTTTCAAAATAGCAATTGAATTACTCTGAAGGTGACCTGATGACAAACTGAGGTATGTTGTCTTGCAATCCCAGTAGCTAGGTGAGCTCTATCACACGATATCCTTGTGACAAAACTCCACCATCTCCTCATGCTTGATTCCTCCCCCTGATTGTATGTGCTAATTGTGATAAGGCCACAGCTTCCCCAGTGAAAAATAACACTTAGTAAGACATAATTGGAATATGTCCATTTTTTTCCTTTTTAAACAATTAAAAAGAAGTAAAGAACCACATTACAGTCTTCTGTCAAGGGAGTTCCAATGCATTTTGTCCTGTGGAGACCACGTGTGGTGATCTTTTTGTACCCAGTGATCTGAGAAGGAGTTTTGCACCAGTATCGGCTCACAGCCTCCAGCAGCTGAGTGCTTCTAATGATAGTGTCAAAGAAAACTTCCCATCGTGGAGCTCAACTAGTTGTGAAATATGGGTTCAGCTGCTTTGGCTATGACTATTGCACGTCAGTTAATATTTATCAAAGACAAAAATATCTCGCTGGAAGAGAGTAGCATTTGTTCCACTAGTTTCAGAGACCAGTTGTGCGTGGTTTGGATTTAGAAACACAAAATTGCTTTTGACTGTTTGAGACGCAGCAACTATTTCAGTGCTGGCTGTGGGGTTTAGAGAAGCACCGGGGAAGGGGGTGGGGAATTGAGTTGCTCAAGAGCTTGTATATAGGTTAAGAATCTCTTTATATCTAGACTATCTGTTTGTATTGCATATATGATTTCACTGGCTGATAACTGTAACCTGAAAGTTACTGGCCATCTATCTGAGCGGCAGATGTGAGCTTCTACAAGGTTTGGTGATTTGAAATCATGTCATGCTGGACAAGACCATATACATCAACCCTGAGACATCTTGTGATGTTTTTGGATGTGGAGAGGTTGTTCTCTCGGAGCCAGAGGTATGGGAATGGAAGTCAGTGACCCTGTGTGCCTCTGGTGTAGGTGTGTGGTTGAAGCCTGGCCCAGCCCAAAGCCTGGAGAACAAGCAGGAGAATTTCCAGTTGCCTCAGTGGCCTTTGGGTCAGGCACAGTTATAATCATCTTGACCTGTTAACATATTACAAGAATTCAACATGTACATACATGAGTAGATAGACATTTTCAGACCCGACTTAGTTATTAATAACAACTAGATAACTTTAAATAACTTTATGGGGATGTAAACATTCTGTATTATCAAAGACATGGGAGACCGAAGCCACAAACTGCTGTAAGTTTGACTGGGGAATATGACTTAAGTAGATTGCGCCTTCTTGTACCTTCATTGCTCTTGCAAGATGAGTGAATCTCCTTTCTCCCTCATGATTGAACTAAGGTCTTTTGGCTCCAAATATCCCTTTTTGCTGTGAAAAAGCTTAGAGAGAGGACAAGGAAGAAGAGATCTGTGAGGAATGTCTGTATATATTATTCTGAATCCCGTAATCCTTTTGTGTCCTATCCCTCTTGGAATAAATAAAGTTTGTTGCAACAAGTCAGCATTCCCCCCCCCCCCCCCCCCCAATAAATAATGAAGACATTGTAACATTTCTTTTAAAAAATCTAGCTCCTGAGACCAAATATTGCAGTGGGCTGGTAATAATTGACTTTTTAATGTTAGCTACTGTAGCTTGAAACAGCATATGGGTTTTGCATCATTGTTTTTGCTGCTTGATATTATTAGTGCCTTTAAATTTGGAGAGCAAACTTTTGTTCCATTGAGAATGGGGTTGGCAAATTGCCTTTGGGTGAGAGACACACTTAACCTACAAACAAATGTACATAAATGGAACAAAAAGGGAATTCATATGAGCCTGCTCATCGTAGTGTGTAGCTGCATCTTCAGTGAGTTAAACAGAAATGGCTTGTTCGCAGTCAGCAGAAATAGCTCTGGTTGTGGCGGGGTAGTTGCAGGGAAAGAACGGCTGCAGAGAGGCCACCTCTGAGTACTCTGGTCAGCAGGACCAGCCCTGTGGAAGCGCTTCCTTCAGGCTCCTTGAAAAAAGTCTGCAAAAGCACATTATTTTATGCTAGTCTATAGAAAAGTATGAATATATTGGAATTCCTTCTATAGTTGTGAATGATGTTTTTATACAGTCTTCATTCATAGTGGCAAACAATCATCACGAAGCGCTGAAAATCCATCAGAGTTGTTGTTTTCTGTGCATGTTGCTATGGAGCACAGAAATCACGGCTGTTTGTTTACCATGTTGGTTTTTCTGGTGCATTGGTTTGGCAACCATATCACTTCTATATGATAATGCGCTCAGGAAGAAACCTTTCAGGGCAAACAAATGACTTTGATAAGCTATCAATATTTGACTAAGAGGCTGCGCTGGAAGCACACCCACTTAGATGGAATTAAAAGAGTAGGATTTAGGACAGGCGATATAATCCAACTTGACAAACTAGTTAAATATTGACAAGAAGCGGAAGAGCAGCAGTGCTTGGGCTGCAGAGAAAAGCACACTCTTGCTTTTCTGATTGAGCACATCCAGGGTTCCCGTGCCCAGAATGAATGGCTACAGGGACCCAAGTGATCCAGCCCAGTATAATGACCTACGTGGCTTATCATTTCTTCAGCTATTAAAGGTAGGTCTGCTCTTCCAGAATGGTAGCTCCTGTAGGTGCAGCACCTTGTGAGGAAGCTTAATGGATAACTCAAAGGTGGTTTAACTTCAAGGGGATATTTTTATCATGGGTCGCACAGTTGCATGCAGGCTTATACTGTTCAAAATTTAATGAAGAAAACTAGGCAGTGAAACATAATGTGGTACATTTTCTACCTCGTAAATCGGAATGATTATACACGTGTGTGTGTTCATTTTAAAATGTTTATTTAGTTGGTAGAATTATTATAAGTCTGTGTTTAAAACCAGCTATTAGCTAATGGAGAGACCTCATTGTCAGGGGTATTAGGAGATTACAGCTTCATTTACCATAATGCACGGAGATAGTCCAAGTGTTCTGCTTTTTGTTTATGTGTTTGTTTAATTTTTTTAACCCATTCCCCGACACTTTATCTTTCATCAAAATCCTTTTATAATCCAAAAGGTTGGGTAGAGATGCTGCTCCACATGATAACTGAAGAACTATGTAAATAAAACCTGACATATTAACTGCCTTAGATTCCTGTAGATTCATATTTGGAAATAAGAAAATGTAGTGTGGATATGGGAAACAGTCGTGTTTGCTTTTGCAACAGGGTAATTAGTCAGCAGCTGGAACTTTGGAAACAAATAACAGGAGCCAATCACCTTCCCTCTGTTCCCACAGCAGCAGTGAAATTAGGATGCAGAGGAAAATAAAAAATATGTTGGCATTTTGGGTTATTAGCACAAATGATTTTAAAACAAAGAATATATAAACCAGATTGTAACAAGTGCACAAGAGAGCAAGCAATAAAATGTTCACTGTTTATTTTAACATGTCTCCTTGGGAGACGTTTCATAAACATGTGATGATATAGATGTCAGATATTGATTGTTATGTACCCCCATAACTAGAGACTTGTCCTGTACAATTCCAGTGTGCCATATGGCCTGAACATACCATGCAATTCATTAGTGAACATATTACAGCTTTATATAGCCTCAGAGAAACGTGGCAACACGTGATGTAATGCTCATGGACAGTAGTTTGTTGGCTCATTTACCAGTGCTTTAAATAGAATGGCACATTAAATTTTGTTTGTTGCTTCTAAAGCTGGGAAAATCCCTGCACTCTTTTTCATTAGCAGTCCCTCTGTACGAATTGTTCCAGGAAAAGAAGAGGGTAATGGAAAGAGGAAAGTCTAAGATAAATATGCAAACTGATGCACAATCGACATCGCCTGGTTCTGCAAACACTGGGTGCAACACTGAATTCCTGTTTTGCTCTTAGGCTGAAATCACAAGCACGTTCTTGATAAAAAACTTGGAGCCTGTCCCATGGTGCTGCAGCCAAGGTACCAAATGGAGAAGACAGCCATATGTGTCACTACTTGATTAAGGATTATTATTATTTCTAATTAAGAAAATTTAATCAATTTTGCTGCCTTCTAACATGATAACCTTTCGTATCTCAAACAGCTTCAGGTCACTGATGTGTCTTGATCACTAACATCGAAATCAGCTTTGGTTTTTTGTTTTAAGTTTTCTAAGTGTACTTTCGCATATTGAATCCATGTTTCACAGTGTAACTCATCCAGCATTTGGTCAAAAATGAAAAGCATTCATTGATTGCTCTTTGGACACATCCAGAACCTTTCCACATGTCGAGCTGCCTGGGTGTGACTCACTGTTGTGTTACTGGAGTTTTCTGCTGTGGCAGCTTTATGGAGATCAGGGGAGTTACTGCGGCTTAACCCAGAATTGCACAGTGGTGACATCAGCCTTGTTAATCCAGGAGGGAATTCTGCACATGGAAAGGCTTCCAAACTGAACATAGTTTTTCAGAAAGGAAAAATGGGGCTAGGAATCCAATCCAATATAAGGGACTGACGGTATAAGGAGCAAATAATGATACAGCATCTTTTCTACAAACAATTTAGTGATACAACTCAAAGAATACTACTACTTCAAAGAATAGCTAAGAGTATAAAAGAGTACTAAAACCCAAAGATGCAACAATATATATATGCATGGGGAAGGGCAGACATGTGATTTAAGGGAAATGCTTGCAGATACTATACAAATTTCCATATAAATTTTGCATTCAAAGTGTTTGTTGGGTGGAATTTAATGCGCTTGGGGCAAGTGACTGACCGTGGGTTAGATCTGCTCTCTGCTGCTGTTGGTGACCTCATGTTCCTGCTTTTCTGATGCTGATGCAGAAGGGAATGCAACTATGAATTTCCCACTGGGGATTCTTAATATAGAGAGACTGCTTTCATATGCCCTTGAGCTTTCAAAAGGATTTTCTTTAAACAAAAACTTCCTCATATTTTGAGTATGGGAGAGACTAAGATAGAAAATCTGTGGATGGAGGTTGAAGCAGAAATGCATGTTCTTAGACACGTTCTTTGCCAGAGCTAAAATGCAGAAAGGTAAATTACTAGCAGAAGTGTGGACATAAAGAACTGTCTGCTGGGAGTGATCACAGAGCTCCCACATATGTTCCCATGCATCAAAGCTGTGCAAATACTTGGGAAATCAGATTAAAAAACCCAGAGATTATCAGCCCATTCTCCAGGGAAGAGTCATGAAGGCCATGCAGGACAGGCAGTACAATGAGCAGTTACATTTTCTTTTGGCTTTTATTGAAGGAGAATAATTTCTTTAGCAAACAAAGCCCATTGTGTAAAACAACCTGTTCTTTCTTTGGGCAGTACTTGCAAAATGTTACAGTGAGCATTACCCAGGAGGAATTACATATGCAAGTGGACAAAATGTAGTTTAAGATGAAGCTGGGGCAAGGTTCAAGGCTTTCTCATTTTTCATTGCTGAATGTGGACACAATGTGCTCAGTTTTACCTCCCATATGAAAAAAAAAAAAAAAGGGCTCAAGTAGTAGAGAGCTTCTTATCATGCAACAAGCTCCTTTTTTTCGTACCAGCTCCAAAAGAAGGACAGCACTTAGTGATGTGCAGACAACTTTGCCATAGCACCTCTTCTCCTTGGTGATATTCTTCCTAAAGAGATCCATATCAGCTTGGGTGAATGGTTCAGATTTGCAAAACTGGAACAGCAATCCTTGGGCCTAAAACCAGGTTAATAAAGAGACAAAGAAATCAAGAAAATTCCTCTGAGTAGGCGAGAAATTAAGGAAATATCAGGAGTTTTCTATCAGTTAGAGGAGGAATCTTACTATAACCACTGCTAGGGACCTCATTCCATGCATACTTGAATATTAGCTCTGAGTTGGCTTTGAATCTGAATGCTGACTCCGTTCTCATGCTGAATCCAGAGCCCAAAGATATTTTTCTCTATCTCATTTATTTTCCCAGGCCTCGTTAATTACTAAGATCTGTGTGCATTCCAGCTCAAGCTCCAGATTTTGACATCCTATGGACTTCAGCTATTTAAAGCACAATTCCCATGAATAAGTCATAGTAAACAAGAGTCAGCAGGAAGTTATCATTTGTTGCTCTAAAAGTAGTGAGTGCTAAATTAAATAAATACCATGTCTTTTGAACGTTCTGTCACACAGACTAAAATCAGATAGAGCTTTTACTGAATCTGGCCCAGAGGTTACAGAATGAAATAAATATAATGAAGTTGATTTGATTCTCCTGCTTGTCTCACTGTAGTCAGAGAAAGTGTTTGCTTATGGAGGCGTATGAAACATTTTGAACAAAGCCAGAAATATTTCTAATCTTCATCCCAGAAACTTCTTAGTAGGTGCTGTAGTTTGGGGAAAACTTAACTTTGAATAATCAGACTTATATATTATTTTTAGTCAGTTGTCACTTAATATCATACTCCTATTTATGCAGGGAAAACCCTGGAGCTATTCTGTGTGATTGAGCTAAACCAAATGTTTGGCAGTAGAAAAGGGTTGTTAAAAATTAGAAGATGCTCCTTTTGATGTCTGGTTTTGTTTAACTATGGAAACAGAAGCTTGAGAGAAGCAAAATTTTTACTTTGTGATTAAATGGGTGAAAATAAAATAGCATGTGAAGCAAGGTAGTTTGAGTTTTCATGCTAGTTTGAAAAAGAATACACCATCTGTTTGGGTAGTGCTTTTCATTGTATTTTTTACCAATTTAAACAAAGCCAAGGAGAACAGCAAAGATGTTCTAAGAACAGATTTCTAGGCCAAGTTCACAAATTGGCTCTAAAAGTGATTAATAACCACTCAACGTAAGCAGCCAATATAATGTAATCACATTTGGATAAGACACAAGGGGTTTCATCAGGCTCTTCCTGCAAATGCTACAGAAAACAGTTCTCTTCAGTTACATTTCGTGTTTCTGGTAAAGTTCCCTTTAGCATTGAAAAGAATTTTGCCCTGGAAAGACACACGAATTTGTCCATTAATGCAGAATGTTATCCTCATGCAGAACCAGCCACCTTCCCATAAATAAACAGGGTGTCGCTGGTTCTTTGGCAGTAACGTACCAGTAATGTACCACTGATCCAGTTGCACTTTCTTGATGTGCCAATTCCAGTACTGTGTAGTTTTCCCTAATCGTAATATCTCTGTGTAGGATATAGTTTCAACTCAGGCTGGGTTTTGAGGAAAGAATCTTGCAACTTGTGTTTTCTTTGGATTGTGTTCTGATCCTTGGCCCTGCCTAGGAGAGAAATAAAATTGCACGGCAACTCCTCCCTGAGACTGGGGCTTTAAAATCCAATTTGGGGATTTTAGTTTTAAAATGTGACTTGAATCCTTCTCAAACTTCTTCATCTCTTGTGTTCATTTCTCCTATGTAATCCACTCTTCGGGCTCCAAAACATGACATAAAATGATATTTTAAAAGATGTACTATATGGAATATGTTTAATATTTTCAAAGCTTAATAGGAGAATGAACTCTAGAAATAGCTCTGTGGTGCGGTGGGGTTTTTTTAGAAGCAATAGCACAAATGCAGTGTGTCAGCAGTGTATAGTAAAAATTATGTCTAAAAATAAAACCGATGGAAAACTTTACTTATTTATTTGTAAATAAATCTCAACTCGTACTAAGAATTCTTTATGTTCTAAATGATAGTAAAGAATGGCTTTGTCAATTATTGTCTGTTTCATGGAAAACAATCAAGTAGCGCCTTACAGGTGAAACTGTTGTCGCAAATAGCGGACAAAACCTGTCTGACCTTTCAGCGTATCATCCTGGGTAGTGACGGTCCCTCTGTTGCCGCAATTTGCCGTGATTCCATATGGTCTATTTGCAGACTGCCAGACATATGGGAAAAGAAAAGCTTGGATTGCACATACGATTACAAGCCAGCTAAAGCTTTCAGATATTCTGCAGTAAGGTCTGGTTGGCTCAAAGGGTTTGTTTTTCTCTGTATCATATTTGAATGTGCTGACTGTCAGGTGAGTCTCTGCAGGCATTTGTAGCCTTATCGATTTATCACTGCACATCTCTGATTTTTAATTCATAGGTATTCAAAAGCAGAGAAATTATTTACAATATACAGTCACAGGCACACAAATCAATCTAGTTCCCACATAATTTTAATCAAACAAACATCTATTTGACAAAATATTTACTAGTCAATGCCAGTACCTAATAAAGTACATACAGAAAACACTGATTGAAAGAAGTAAAGGAAAAATAGGACAAAAAGACACTTGGTGAATGCAACTGCTAAAAGGTAGATATTCTCCATAACTGCTACCGATGGTTGGGGACATGGTTTTAAAGATGTTTAGGTAGCTAGCAAACATTAAGTTAAGGGCTTTGCTGGGCTGCTGCTGGCCTGGACTGTGTGACAGAGCAGGTGCCTGTGCACCTTAAAGGCAGTGGTGCTCCATGCCGTGTGCAAAAGCAGCTTTACCTGCATTTACTAATGTTATACCTTTTTTCTCAAAACTGAAGTTTTGCTTCACATACTATGCATACACATATATTCATGGAAATTGGTACTGAAATTATTAATTTTCTCACTCCATTTACTATTTTTTGGTAGCAGCATTTACCATTTGTGTATGTAGTGAACTGCAGTACTGTGAGACACAAATCTATTCTGCAGAAGCTTAGAAAACATGAGGAAACAGGTCAGGTAGACAGACCTGATCTAGGCAAAGAAACCCTCCTGTTTAAAACATTTTTATACTAGGAGTAAGAGTTCTTGCTGGCATGTTGATGGAGCGATACTCGAAAGTAGACAAATGTAATACAGACAGGGAGATCTCTTCTGAATTATTTTCTGTTCCAGTGCTGACATACCTCTAAATCCTGGATTTGTCTCTGGTTTATAAAATGTGTTTTAAATTACTTTATTATTTTTCTGTGTTGTTTTTTTTTTTTTTCCTTTGCAGTCTAAATTACAGAGCGTTGTCGATACTATCAGCTGTACATTTACACCACTGGGGTCCTGGGTGCAGCTCCTGGCACTGGACTGCACTTCCAGCTCATGTTGGAGAGGCTCTGCGCGGGAACCGCTCTATCTTTCATGCTTGGCATTTGTTATCTTTTATTACTCGTGGGTTTTTGTAATCTCTCTTCTCTTAGAACCATAGAATCACAGAATGTTTTGGGTTGGAAAGGACCCTAAAGATCATGTAGCTCCAACTCCCCTGCATGGACAGGAGCACCTTTCACTTGACCAGGTCTTGGCTGTGCTTCCTGTGGGATTGTTTTTCAAGTTTAACATTCTGAAATCACATTTCTGACATCAACCAAACCTCTTTGCCCCTCATCACTATCCTCAGCATCAGGCACCAACACACAGCTGTGCTCGCAGCATCAGTCCACCTCTTCCTTAACTCATATCAATGCACATCAACTCTCCATATCACACAAAGTTCAACTGTGGCTTGACATAAGACTTCTCTGTAGAAGCCACCAGAACATCTATGAGGAACTTTTCTAAAAAATATTTTGTCGTAGTAATCAGAAATTCTTTATCTTTCCAGGGAGGCGCTAGGAAACCTAGCAGATCTGCTAACGTCTGGATTTTGTGTTGTTTGAGAGATGAGTTAATGCAATGGCATTTTAAATGTAATGACCTAAATACTCTCTCAGTTGACTGTAAAGTAAATGGACAAATGAAGCACATTGTTGTTTATGCTTCATTGTGTAATGTTTTAATACTCTGTCATGTGTGGTGACAAGGACTACAGCTTAACCCATACTTTTAATAACTTCATTGAAAATCTTAATTAGAATTTTATAATCCTGAGGAAAATCTATCAGGTAGCTGTTATTTTCCCCTAAATTTTCTAAACTCACCAGCCTGTGACAGAAGTTAAGATAAGAAGTCTGTTGCTGTGCTGTGTGGTGCTCCCCAGTGCTTCTACTGGGACAGGATAAATCCAAGGCTGAGCTAGAGCAGTACTCTTCAGCTAGCTCTCAGCACTTTGTGTCATCTTTCTGTGACCAGTCCGGGGATAAAGTGTGTCAGTGTAAACAGCTGAGCTCAAAACCTGACCCTCAAGAAAGGTTCCATAAAATCTTAGGTAGGGGAACACCTCATTCAGCTCCTGTTGCTGTCTGAGCCAAGACTGCAACAAGGATCAGCTCACACTGAGCTTAAGCAAAGGAAGAGGAAAACTGCTCTGTTCTCCAAGAGGACATTTAAGACTGGGAACCGTGAAAGTCTGGGCTGTTGCAGCGTCTGACTTCCATGGGTATGGAGCCCAGCACGAGGTGTGGGGTGCTGCATTTCTGGTCCATTTGGAGCCTTTACAGAATAAGGAGGAGAGGTGCCTCAAACGGGGGCTGCACGGTAGCCAGTATGCTGAGTACAGAGGTGCTTTGATCTTCTCACTGCGTGTCGGGTGCCTGATTCTCAGACTGTAGGCAAGCACTGTCCAGACACTTATAATTAAGAGTCCAGAGCTTTCCCTGGACATCTATTCATCCTACAGTAATAATCAAACCAACATTTGGCAAAATGTTTACTAATCACTGCCAGCACCTAATAGATAGGAACATTGTAGCTCTGCTTTAGATTATTTTTTATTTTTTTTAGTTCAGTGGTTATCTAAAGAAAAGTCTCTGGCTCATCCTTCTAGCAGGGTCCTGCCAGGAGGACCACGTTGCATAGCAAACTTTCTGTCTATTGTCTGACTGAAGCTCCCGCAGAAGCTGGTAGTTTTGAGGGTTTACCTGTAAGTTTTCACCCTGGCAAATATTTCACGGAAACAATTAGCGTAAGAACTGTGGAGCTGAGCTTCTGTAATAAAAATTTGTGGGAAGTACAGAAATTCAAGGATTGACATGTTAAAGATATATATAGCTATAGCTAATGCACAGCATTTATTGGAACATGCCTCAATAAATCTTTCTTTTATAGGATATGTAACTACAAGGAGAAGGGAAAGTGGGAAAAGTATAAGTGGAAAGTCCTTTATTTGCCAAAGGTCTGTGTTTTAGACATCTTACGTAGTCAGTTATATACTGTACAGAGACAGACCAGGAATAGAAAATCTGGCGAGCATCACTAGGGTTTTTGTGTTCTCGCCTGACATTAATCTGTGCTTTCTTTACACTCTGATTATCAGTTCTCAGTTACTTTTTATGCTCCCAACTTGGAATTAAATGCGACAAACCATGTTTAAAAATCAGAATTCATTCTGGCAGGCAGATGCACTGGTTACTCCTTGTGAGCTGTGCATGAAACCGTGTGATCTGCTCAGAGGTATCTCCGGTGAGCAGAACTAAGGCCACAAATGGAGCTGTGGAGTTGAAGAAGTGAAGTTGAAGATACTGCCTGTTTAACACCAGAAATAAGATGAAGTATTAATAACACAGGTCTCATATGTTATTAATTTTTCCCCTGATTTCCTCTTATTACACAAAACAGTCACACTACTTCTGGTTTCCCACACCACAGAATAATTTACAAGCATTCACTGTTTTAGACTCTTTCAAACTCTGCTGCACAAGTAAATAAATGGTGGCAGCTTTATAAACCCCTTGACACTGTTTCAGCATTTAAAACCTCTCTTTATCCAGGATTCAGCAAGAACAGAAATGACTTTCAGGGCAGAACACCAGTAATGCTCCCTGCTAAAGCTCAGCTCCTTGAGATACCATTCATTAGCTCTGAAATTTATGTCTACTGTATATTGGCTTCAGGCAGAATAGGGAAACACTTTTAATGAAGGAGAACTGGCTTTTTCTCCTTGATCCATGTAAGTCAGAATCTGATGTTATCTTGAAGACAACTAACAAACATTCAGTTTAAAATAGAATGATAACAAGCTGCTCCCCCTGCTCAGGAAGTCCTCTAGAGCTTCCCAGTGTGCTGCTCTGCACCCAGGGGGGTTACTCTTGCATGTGAATGTAAATATATCCAGGGAATTATAAAGATGAGGAAGTTTAAATGTAAACAAAGTAGTAAAAACAATGCAAATAGCACAGCAAGTTACCAGGAAATGACAGTATTTGTAAAGAACATTGGAAGAGGAAAGAGATGGAGAGGGTGCAGATGAGTGTGATGTGTCAGTGGACACCAGTTCCCATGGGGAGAAGTGTGAAGGTGGGTTGGGAGCCCTGAGTACAGCCCTTCTTCCCTGCCTATCTAAGTGAGAAACTGCATACCAAGCGCTCCCAGAAGGTCTTCATCCCTGCATGCTTTAGAGAAATTTGTTATTTCTCACCAAGAGAACCCTTACGTTTTCAAAGCGCGTGAAATTAAACTCTTAAGTTGTGTCAAGCTTACAAACGACACCAGACTAAAATGACAACTTGAAAATGATTTCTGTGCTGTTCCTTAGTTTAGAATTCATCAGCTTGCAAGTTAAGGAGCTGTTTTACCTCAGCTGAGGTCAAGGACCTCCCTGTAAGAACTAGTGTGTGCTTTGTTTGCAAATGCAAATGAAGATGCAATATGGCAGTCTCCTAAGTCTTAGCTGACAAAATTATGGTAGCATGCCATAATGTGGGCACATCCTCAGAAATAAAAGAAATGCCACACAGAAGAACAGCCAGTACTTATCATATTTCTCTTCATACCCTGTATTACACGTCTCAAGTACTTTGCAGTGCTTGAATTTTTTTTTAGCGAAGTTGCAGGTTTTCTGTATGAAGTGCAAAAGTAGGACAAGCGATAACTTAGAAGTTACCTAACGAGGAAGGGTTCCGTCTGCCTCCTGGAGACTGAGTCTCCCACCTGGGATTCTGTTCTTTACTTTAGCAGAGCTTGTGGCTTCAGACCAGTTAGACCAGAGAGTTTGGATACCTGAGTGCCTATTGGCATGTATTGAAATTGTCTCACCAGTACAATGTGTTGCTTTGGTTGAATGACCAGAGATCCTCAGTGCATCACCAACACTGGCAGTATAGCAAGTAGTATGTGACCGTAATAATGAATAATACATATCATGGGATTCAGATTAAACATAAAAATCTTCATTTATTAAAATAGGTAATGATGAAGGAACTCTTTTTGTACCACAGGTTGTTTGGGAATGTGTGTTTACGTGACTACTATATGAATTAATTATAACATATATAATTCATATACAGTTCATTTTTTTATTTTAGCAAGGGGCAGATTGATCCGACTTTAAAAGTCTGCACCTTTAAATACTACCAACAGCCCTAACACTTGAACAGTTGCTTCCCCACATCTGTTGCTCTTGTCTTTGTTCAAAAAGGGGTTTAGCTGTATCTGTGAGGGTGCAGAGCAGGCAGACAGGCTTTGCTCAGGGTAAAGAAAGGTGCATCTCTATTCCCCCACAGTGTTTATCGGTTCACTGATCTGTTCTAACCTGGATAACCAGAGGTTACCAAATTAGACTTTTTTATATAAAAATAATCAACTGCATGATGAATGGATTCTCTCTCCTCGTGCTGTAGATTATGAGTATCAACAGAGCATCTGCGGAGTATCTATATCAGTACATACTCTACTGACTACATGCTATGCAGAGACTTACTAAGTTATCTCATTATCTTTTAAACAGTATTTCAAGCATTTCTAAATGGCTGTAATCTGTATTACTGAATCAGATTTGGTAGATTATTTTCTAGAGTAAATAAACTAGTCTACACTACTCTGCAGATGAATCGTCATAGTGAGGCCAGTCAAGGAAAAGCTACAAGAAGTATCCCCCAAAGTGTGTTGCAGTCTGCACAAAAGATGTGATCTTCAGAGGAATGCAGTAGCTTTACTAACTTGGCATGTTTCTTATTTAATCTGAATGAATGTGACCAAGGATGCAGTTACACTGAATATGCATTTAATTCTTTTTAAAATGCTGTGTATATGTTTTGTCCAACCCATTTAAGTGCAGGACAGAGGAGGTACTTTACTTCAGCTGTTCTTCGTACCCTGAAGGAAGCTCTGGAAATGCAGGCAGTCAAATCAGAAGTGCAGCAGACACTTTGTGAGCTTTTTTCCAGCAACTGTTTGAATTTTTACATGAACAGAAGTATGCTTTTCTTGAGGTTTTTTTTACTTGTGACAACGAAAACTCAGATGTTGTATTATCCTGCACTTGACTGCCTTCACACAAGTATTTCTGAGCTTGGCACACCTTTCATTTGAAATGAAGTGGAAAATCTCCACCACTGAGTCTGCTTTTGGGTTTCATCATGTAACTTTCAAGCCACCATAATCTATGGTGAATTTTCACTAAAATAAGCTACATATTTCCTCAGAGTTAGTGAAGAGAGTAATAAAATGTGGATTAGCTGCTAAAAACTTTTATGAAAACTTATTTTCAGTATGTGAAAGGGGAAGAAAATAATTACTCTGTCTCCGTGATGAAACGGAGAGAAATAACATTAATATCAGCTCAGTCCTTTTGTCACTGTCTCTATCATCCATGATACTTCGTGCACTTTGTACTGTGTCAGACACAGCTCATGAATGATGTACCTTTGTAGGCACAGCTGCAATGGCTTCAGCCTTACATGTCTTCCTATGAAGGTAAATAAATAAAACAAGTGGTCAGTACCTGTTTCTTGAATTCCTGCTGAAAAACAAGATTTAACATCCTTTCAGCAGCATAAGATTGAATTTATTACAAGAGAACACTGTGATAAAAAAGCCCCAAACTTTTCTTTGGACTACAGAAAATAAAGATTTTCAGTTCCTTAGCTTCTTATAAAGTTCTTGCTACCTTCAAGAAGCATTGGGTGAGGTTCTGTATTTCAGCTTTCATTTTTTTAAACACAAAAAATATTCAATACCATTCCATCTTGCACCTACCAGTTGTGGTGATGGTTGCCACATGGCATTAAAATAAAGCAACATCTCAAAGAGCAGGTGTCAACCTACAAACAGAAGTTGAGGTGTCCTACTGAAATTCTTGCTCCTTTTCTGTAAGTTTTCTTGCGGGAAGGGAGATGTCCTAAAATCCCACAAAGCACTTTCTGGCAATGACAATACAGTTGTGGCACGCTTGTGTGAAGTATTAGAACAATATCACCAGACTCCTGGGTAATCTATCAAAATTTCCTAGGTACCCTTTTACATTGTTTTTCTCTCTGTTAATTCACTTCAAAGCGTGAGATAATTGCAAGTTTCGATGTGTCCTGATATTATAGG
>WEIS01032951.1:0-12881 GCA_013389965.1 Todus mexicanus | reverse complement strand
AGCCTTCCAGCAGCTGAAGGGGGCCTACAGGAAACCTGGAGNCTAGGGCATGTAGCAATACAGTGAAGGGCAATGATTTTAAACTACAGAAGGGTAGATTTAGATTGGACATTAGGAAGAAGTTCTTTACCATAAGGATAATGGAACACTGGAACAGGTTGCCCAGGGAGGTGGTGGAGGCCCCATCCGTGGAGACATTGAAGGTCAGGCTTGATAAGGCTCTGAGCAACCTGCTCTAGTTAAGGATGTCTTTGCTACTGCAGGGGAGTTGGACTAGATGTAAACTACCTTTAAAGGTCCCTTCCAACCCAAGCTATTCTATGATTCTATGACTCTATGATTCCTGAAATGTGTAGTGAATTCAGTTACCAACCTTTCCATCCATATTAGCCAACAGAAACTGTGGAGGTACTGGATACCTTTGGGGTTTAGTTAAATTGAAAAAAAGTGGTGTTTTTTCCTTCTTGCTTATACATATGCTCACTTTGCTCACCAGACTGCAGTGATGCCTGCAGAGAAGCCCTGCTCCAAAGACTGTGTGTGCATATACATACATGAACATGTAGCCCTCAATCTGTGCACTCAGTCTTGCTAGATCCTAAAATGTCTGCAGAGTAAATCTGACTTACTGAATAAGATTATTCATTTTTTTTTGCTGTTTGGATTCCTGAGGGTTAGAACTCCTCAGAATTTGTCTTCTGGTGTTAACAGGCACACTTTTACCTTGAACAGTAAATTTTAAACAACCCGTTAGGCCTTCTGCAGTGGCCAGGTGAGAAGGTGAGACTCTGCACAGAGCAGCAAAGTCAGTTTGCCGCTTCCACTGGTATAAAAGGCTTTAAGGGGCAAGAGGCTTAGCAGTTCTGTGGTGGTGGTAATTACAGATCCATTTCTACACAAGATGAGCAAGGAAGAGGGAACTTAACTGAGGTACTCTGACCCCTAGCTAAGTTAACCCACTTGCCAAAGAAGTGCTTTGACCCAGAAAGGCAGAATTATGTTTGGAACTGCCTGCGCTTGGCTATGGGTATTCCATGCCTGAGCAGGCCCAAAGTGTTCCACGCAAATGCATATTTCATCCTTCCCATTTGTTTCATTGCTTGGTAAAGTGTTTCTGATTTGTTCCACTAGATGTTTTAGAAAAAAAATAAAATGTGTTTTTCTCTTTGAGGGAAAGATTCAAAATCTTAGTTCCCTGCCATGCAAAAGTCCAGTGTTTGAAGTCTCTTGGTCTTCTCAGGTTTGGTATCCAAGGAGTTAGACAGGAGCAGTCTTGGCATGGAAAACTAGCTGGGTACCTATCAGCACCAAACCAGGCTTCTTTTAGCCTTAATTGTGTATTGCATGGAGTTGGATAAGCTCTTTCCAGTTATAGACCTGTTCCGACTCGCCTTGGCCTACTGTAGTGAATGAATGACTGGATATTGATGATGTATACATAGAAAAGGTAACTCAGGCTGCGGAATCTCAACGCATCTTACAAATAAGCCCATAAAGCTGCAAATGTTAATTGTTTTACCACCCGAAGCTCAGCTTTAGAAGTGTATCAGCTAGCAACCCATAACTGCTACAGAAAGAACAGTAGCAAAGGGCTACAAATAAGCAAAGTAAGTAAGGAAATCTGACTAGAAAATGTCTCCTTATTGTTGTAATTACATATTAATATCCTGACTTCAAATGTGCAGTTCTCCAAGAGTGGCTTTGCAGCTCAGTTTTTGAAAGCACCTGAATTGTGGGCATAAGGTTGTAAGCTTTCTGCTGCATGTACGTGGGCCTGGCACAGGTCCAGGGGGTCAGCATGTACCTACTGCTGCAGCCAGCAGTTCCAGTCTGCTCTGAAGCCTGCTTCCTGTATGTCTCTGTGCTTAGGAAGTACATTGTGCTGCTTTCCTTTCTCTTTGGTAGATGGAAATTTCCCTTGGGTTACTTTTCTCTTAAGAGAACAGTACAGTGTCAGAATATTAATTTCCTATAATTCAAGCAAGAGGTCTTGTGTATCAATATGGCTGTTGTTAAAATAAAGGTGCAGAGCTGTAGAGATTAAAGTTATAGAAGTGCCTGAGTTATATTTTTATATAATGCTGATTACTGTGATGTTTAAAGTCAGGCTCCCATATGTACAGGCACTTCAGAGCAGGCACAGTCCTTGATGGTGGAAGGCATCCAACCCATTAAAAAATGTTTTTTCTAGTATGTCATTCTGGCTGTTCTGTGAGCCTGCGTTTGGCAGCTAACCAAACTGAAGGCCAGCGCAGGTATCCTGCTGTGCATGTGTTTAATTTTCACCACCTAAGTTTTGTGCATATTTATTTTCTCTGCCTGAGTAGCCGTGTATCGATACACCCCGTTTATTCTTGGAAAAAGAAATTACACTGGCATAGTGTGAGCAAGACTCAGTGGTTTCTTCAAACTGGTGAGGCTGTTGGGACAAGCCTCATTTTGGTGGGGTGCAACACACTGTCTCTGATGCTTAGGACCTCTGATAGCCTAACTTCTGAATTTGGCAGAGAGATCATAGGAATGACTTTGCTCTGCCTCGCTTTTGTTTTATCTCTGTGGACTTCTTTTCCAGGGACAGCAGCAGGGACCTCCTCCTGTGCCGAGCAGCTTGCTTAGGTCTCTTTTTCTGTCTGGCTTTCCAACCACGAGCTGGGAAGGTGATGAAAGTGTCCTGGGTATACCTCTTCACTCATGCAGTGATATCTGGGCTGGCTGCAGCAGGTCTCAACCCTTCTTGCAGCATTAGTGGGAGGCAGAGATATGATTCAGTATGGACAACAACATTGGCAGATAGCTCAATGTTTGCTTGTTTCTTTCTGTTAAAAGTAGAAGCTGCTCTGGTGCAGTGGTATCCCATTGTCACTGCTGAAAGCTATAACCTGTGTGGCATTATGCTGCAACATGTCATATGTTACAGTATGTAAATATTCTTCAGACCTCATCTATTGAAAAACTTTATAGATCTGAGGAATTTGTAAGAAAACTTATTGCTTTCAATAGACTGTAATTACTTCTTTTAGTACTCAGGATTTTTTAGTGCTGTCACATTGGGTGGAGCTGGAACTAGCAAACAGAATTGTGAGAAATGGGTCATGGGAGGAAGTTGGTAGGAGTGGGTCTACATCTGTCCAAGCTACACAATCATCAGATGCTGAGATTCTGGGTCATGCAATACACTTTTCCAGCTTCTACAGATTTGTCAGCTCCAGTCACTGGATGAACACCATGTGCTTGGTATGTGTAGATGAAAATGGGCAGGATTTTGTTATTAGTGTGTTTAGTATGCAGAACCCTGCCTGGGCTTGAAAGTGTAATGTTGTACTGTTTTAAAATATTATTAGTCGTCATTTTTTCTTATGATCTCACTGTGGTGTAGTATTATGAAACTGCTTTTTGACTCCTGATGGGGATCTGAAAGAAGAGACCAGTAACACAGTGCAACTAGGATTTTCTGAGAGGTTGCTTCCACCTAAAGCCAGTGCTGTGGGCTCTGGTGTCCTGGGGTGAGGTGGTGGGAGGGAGGACAAAGGTTACATGTCATTCGTTGCCCTCTCCGAGTATGGGGAAGAGTGCAGCCTCCCAATCACTGAGTCACTCAGGAGTGGATGACAGTCTTGTCATTCAGAGAGGGAACAGCAGCTCTTGAAAATGAATTATAGCTGCAGTTTCCATCATAATTCCCATTCTGATTTCTGCTGTGAAACTGAGTCAAAGCTGAGCCTGCAGAGAAGCCCTCCTCGTGTAGGTCCCATGGAAACCTCTGTCAGGTCTGAACAAGGTAAAAATTGTCAGTTCCCCTTAAACAGACCATCATACTAAGTTGCTGAGATGCAGGCTGTTGAAAGTAGATGAATTAAGATCACTTAAGTGTGTTAAGTTGACTAAAGAGGCATCAGAGGGAAAAACAGAAAAGAGGAGGAGAGGTGCAAAAATCTTCGTAGGGTCACGGGGTGTCTCTGTGTCAGCTGGTGACCGTCTCCTACGTGTGCAACAAAAGAGGAGCCCCTTATCCCGAGGGCACGATGAAGCTGCTGCTGCTGCCGCCTGTGTAAGAGTCTCTGGCCGAAGGCAGCGCTGTGAGAAATCACAGTGCGTAGCGCCCCTTGTGTCGTACCCCTGAGAGAGCGCCGGCCCTCCTCTGTGGCACCAACAGCGGCAAGCAGAGTGAAACAGTTGACGGAGGGTCTCCAGGCGCTGGTATTTCCAGAGCTGCTTGGGAAGGCAGCCGGGCTCCTCCCGGTGCAAGAGCACCGCCGCCGGCGCGGTCCGGGGCTGCCAGTGAAATCCGAAACCCGGGGCTGCGGCTGAGGGCTGGCCCTGGGAGGCCGTCCCAGGCTCTTGTACTGTATGTTTGCACATTCATATCTACAGAGCGACCCGTTCTGACTTCTTGGGATGCTCTTCTCGTGGCAGCAGGGATTTCTCGAGGACGTACAGTGGAAGCTCGGAGCTACCGTGGGGTGGTGGTCTCCCCCCGTGTGTGCACAGATCTTCTAAGTGGTTTAGAGAGGGGGAAGGAAAACAAACTTCTGAGTGCAGTCAAGCTGAAACAAGCTGTCACTGTTTCCGAAATTCTGTTAAGAAGGCCACCGCATTTATGCGCGAGAATACTGACCCTGCTTGTGGAAGGTAGGAGCCCTGGTCCAGGGCAGTTTTGGAGCTCTTGCTGGATTGGGTCAGCACTGCAGCTAAGACAAGGGTAGGTAGCATTGATGCGATTTTTATCTCGGTGACAAAACCGTGTGGTCTTTGCAGGATAAATAGTTACTGCAGACCAGGAAGCAGTGGCAGCAGCTGTCTGCGTTACGGCTGTTCTTGTCTGCCGTGTGTGTGTGTGTGGAGGGGGACATCTTTAAGTGTCGTGTGCAGTTATTTCTTAATGTCAAGTATTTCATAACAGGATTCTTTTATTTGGTTTCAGGAGTATAAGCAGAGCATGTATCATCTGACTACTTATTGGTTTAAATATAAATAAAAGCTCTTTGTACTTTCTGAAATCTTCATGTTAATGTTAGTCTTTGGATTTGTGATGGTTGTCTTAAAATTTTCCCCTTTCTACACAAATACCTGTAGCAGGCTTTCAGACATAAGGGCCTCGCTGAGACAGAGTTTTACAGTAAGGACTTTGACTGTAGTCACAAAAGAGTTCAGAAGTCTTCAGTGAATTTTTAGAGCTAACGAGTGGATTTCTTTTTCAGACAAGGGAGTAATTGTCTTATCTTTTTTCTTTTCCCTTTTTTCTTTTTTTTTTTTTTTTCCTCTCCATTGGGTTTGTGTGGAATATTTATCTATGTTTCTTAGCAGTAACATGCATGTATGTTGCCTGTCTGACGGTTTTCTTTCAGCAGAATGGAGAGTAGTAAGTAATTCGTGTTCAATGATGTTAGAAACATTTTTACAACAGATGTCTGGAAATAAACAGCAGAGTTTTTTAGATAGGTATCCTTGTTCCGTATAGGTAGAAATAAGAAACCAAACTAATTCCCTATGTAGCGTAGTGATCTCATAACACTGAATTTGTCTAATGTTAATCTGAATTCTGTTTGTCTGTGTTAAGTAGCACAGTTGCTGGGAGAGGGTGCTAACTCTTGTTAGATCAGCAGGTATTAAGACACTGTAGCGTTAAATTTTTTCTGTTGCAGAGTAGTTCTGAACCTGGAAGGTGAAAATAGCTTCTAATTATTAAGAATTAAAAACTAAGGGAGAGGTATTTATCAATACGAAAAGCAAAGCATCTTGTCTTAACTACAAATTATCAAAGTGGCATCTCATACTCACAGAAGGCACGTGGAGTTACAAGCAGAAGTAGAGAGAAGGAAGGACTCTGACTTCAGTTCTTGTTTCCAGTCCCATGAAATTTTCATATTGTGGCAGGTTTTGTTATTGCAAAAGGCATCTTCTAGTATGTGATACAGTGACTTGTGTTAAAAATAAATGTGCTTACAACTCAGGTTTCTTTGTCCATGGTGTTTAGTTTATTTGTATGCATCTTCTTTGATTATTGTCCTGTCTCTGTGCTGTTTTTTCCTTCTGTTGTTCTTTACTTGGCTTTCATTCTTTTTCTTCTTTTTACTTTGTAAAAAATAATGTGCCTACTCAAAAAAAAATAGAAGTCACACAGTAAGTAAAAAAATCTAAAACCATGTGGAAAAATTCAGCTAACAACATAATTCTGTGGAAGGCACAACTTTGCACACTATGGCAGTGTGCTTCAGGGCATAAGGAGAGGGAGACTGTGGGTTATTCCTTTAAGATATATGGGTCTCTTGTGTTTGCAGGCTGATGCATGAAGATAATTTTTATGAGTGGCCCTATAGCTAGCTTCAGTTTTCTGAAGATGGAGTTTAGAAACCACTAAATGAAGATCCCTTAAAGGAAATTGCTTCACGACTAATAGTTTGAACTCCTGATAAGGTCATATTTTCAAAAGTGACTAGAACAGAATCTCCCTCTAAGCTCCATGTGTAGCTGTAACACCCAGGGATTGCTCAGGGCCTTTTCATCTCTTACTGCTTGATTCAGTAACTGATTTTTTTAAACACAGCAGGTGAAAAAAAAAAAGGAATTGAAATTCATATGGGTAGTTTGAAGTGATTTGCATCCTATTACCTTTAGCTGTCTCTTCTGCAGGCTGTTTAGTGTTTATTGTGGCCTGATGGTGTTTGGAAATATGTTTGAGTCCTGGAGCTATTACTAGCATTATCTTTATTGGGTAGAGGGAATGTGTGACATTATATATATATTTTTAATAATCTTCTAGAACAGAGTGCAACACTTTATTATATTGGGGTGACATTTATATTTTAAATGTTCTTATGGGTGAAATGAACTGTATGTTAGTTTTCAGCCAGAAAGAAAAAGTTGTCTTGTCTTGACATTCTAAAACAAGAAAAACACTGAGGGAGCGTATCCAATACAGAATTTCTTCATTTACTGTCTGGAACTTGGCTTTCTGTAATGCTGAGGACTCCAGGTAAAACAAGTAGCTGATATTGTTGGACAATAAGGAAACACAATTTTTCTAATGCAACTTGTTAATCCAGTGCCAATCTTGTGAGGAATTGAAACTTAAAAGGATAATAGAGGTGAAATTTCCAGCTTAGATTATTTTCCTACATGTAAGACTGCGAAAAGTGCTAGTGGTAAAATTTGATGAATATTAGTTTATACTATTACACTAAATGCTTGAGTTTCAAGTTAGATTTTTTAAAATAATTGATTAGGTTGCTTTTTTTAATTGGAGTAGAAAAGGTGGCTCAATTCTATAGCACTCAGAAGGGTATGAAAATACTGGACATCTCAAAGATGGGTGTATTTTAGCTTCAGCAGCTTAGCAGGCACCAATAACCCCTGTATTGAGACAGATAAAGACTCTTCATCTTCAGAGATGTAATCAAATGATGCTGAAATCCCAGCTTTACAGCAGCGGGGAGGGCACACAGCCTTTGGTGACAGTGGTACTGTGGGAGCCAGGAGAGGCTGCCTTGCCAGGGCACTGTGTGTGAGCTCCCAGAAGCAGCTGGATGGTGTCAGGAAGCAGCTTGCTTAGGTCCCTGTGGTGTCCCAACCTCAGCAGGACAGCCAGCAGCTGATGCCTGCCAAGCCTTGTGTTTTTGTTGTCTTTGCTTTCAATAGGTACCCCCAGGATATGCCTGCAAAACAGCTGTGGCTACCAGCCTGTAGGTGGCTGGTCTTGGTGTGGAGTTGCATGCAGAGAATCTTCTTCCTATTCCACAGCACTGTGTACATTTATGATTTTTTTTCTTTCTACTTCACAATTTTGCCAGCTACCTTTGGGTGATCAAAATGTGGATGGAAAGGATTGGAGTGAAGCTTTTTTTGTTGTGTACTTCATTGATTGTGAATCCAAAATGAATCATGAGAGTCCTTGATTAGCTGCCATTACGAGCTAGGTCATTTATTTGGAAAAAAAATTGTGTTTTGCTAGCAGAAAGTCACTTGATAGACTCTCAATGTTCTGCAATACATTGAATTGGTGTAATTATCCTCAGTCTTAAATTATGGGATTTACTGCTTGTTTCATTTGACTGTCTTTACCAGCTTTGTTAGCTCTATTTTTTATTAGCTCTTTATATGTTTAAAGACCTTCCCTCTCCAAATTTATTCCCCCTTTAGAGTTACTATCTTATTCTTTACCTTGTCTTTGTAAAAGTGGAAGACAGAGTTTGTTCATTATGTTGCCTCATTCTTTAATTATTCAAACTTTTAAAAAATGGTTTCCTGTTTTCCAAAATGCTTCTAGATGTTTGAATACCATCACTGGAGGTAATACTTAAGAGTGTGATCCTGTGAAATCCAGAGACAAAATCATCTTTATACTTTCTTTTTCCTTGTTAAAATAATCTTGTGATGACACTAGAGATGGGGCTGTGGTGTTGAACTGGGACCTCAATATTTCGTTCAGGAGAATGTTGTCAGGTGCTGTCGGTTCTACAAAACTTGTGCATCTGCTGAACAAGAACGTACAGGCTGGTGCACAGATGACCTTTCCTATTTGTCATGAATGACTTCCTTGGTACTTGTCACCTGGACAATTTATCAGTCATGTTTTTTCTTTCTTTCTTTCAAATCATTGGCTAAACTGCAAAATAAGATCATTTCCCGGAGACTAGAAACCACCAGCAGGATGACACTTTTTTAGTTTATGGTCATGATTGTTGACTTATCTGTTAACTGTTTGAATTAATTTTGTTTGCCTGGCTCAGCTTTTGTTTCATTAGGCTTTCCTAATGAAGATGTCATGCTTCACTAAGCCAAAGGCCTTAAAGGAACACATGAGCTCAGTGCTTTTAACTTTAACAAACTTCTCGTTTACTGTTGTACTAGTTAGTTTGGAGGGGTTTTCATGCTCTGTGGCTCAGTGAGACAAACTTCATCAACACACGTTGAATTCCTTGACACTGTTTATAGTTTCTTATCATGGAATAGCTTTGATGTTCCTATACTTAGTTGTATAGGAATATAAATACAGGAATATAAACCACAAAATTCTGTGCAATTTTGTATAATAGCAATTATGATTAGTAGCTCTTTAGCAAAGATATTTTTGATATCTCTAACTTCCAAGAAGTAACTGGCGTGTTCCTGTCATCCTTTTCCCACACCTACCTTTGCATTTAGAGCAACTAAAATTTTAATTGGACTGGTGTTCTTGGCCTCCCAAATTGAACAATCATAACGTGTTATGAAAAGCAAAATGCAAACCCCCACCAATTTGCCTGTGTGTGGGAGGCAGTAAGATCCCTCTAGATGTCAGTAGTTGAGAGAACCAAACCTACTTTTCCCTGGGTTTGTGTGGTCTGGACCGAAATACATTGGCTGTTTCCATATTTCGAGCTCTTTCCCTGTTTTGCAAGACAGTAAAGTGCTCCATCAGTAGACAGAGAAAGTAGCCTTCTAGTTAATTCTTATTTAAATGACCCAACCTCAGATCCAGCAGGAGATTCCTGGATTTTTCGTAAGTGACCTTTTTAGCTGTTTCTTTAATGTCCTCCAGCAGCCACATCCTCTGTTGTGAGAAGAAAAATGTGAAGGATAAAGGTGACACAAGGGGAGTCCCTTACTGCCTGAAAGTGATAGTAGTTTGCAGCTTAAGCTGGAAAAGGTTTTAAAAAAGGGCAATAAAAATAGTAAAAGATACAGCACACTTCTGTCCAAGAAACAGTGAAGCAGGAAGGAAATTTTCAGCCTGGAGTTGAGATGACTGAGAAAGCTGCATTAATGAGTGGCAGGAAAAGGGTGAGCAGAGACCAATTCTTTCCTTATTTTCCACTACAGGAATCCCTGGGTGTATCCAGGAGTGTTGGTGGCAGGGTCAAAACAAATGAAAGAAGATAGTACTATGCAGAAGATGTAAATAAGGTGTAACTAAGATGCAAAAGTACTTGCCAGAAAATGTTGTGGTTGGTAAAGAGAAAACCCACTTTTAAGGATAGCTAGCCGTTAAGTATTGTTTCATGCTTGTCTTAGTTACCCTGCTTGACCCTGAGGTGCTGGGCTGAGTGGACTCTCTGTCCCATTGTAGCTATCCATTTGTTCAGTTTTGACCCTCTTTTGTTTGAATGTTACTTATGTAAGGGAAGAAGACAACAGATCTGATATTCTATTTGTGGCTTGATGGAAAGGAACTGAATGACCGCAGCAGACCATTGCTATACATGAAGGCTTGCCTTCTTCGGTTGGAAATGTGTGGACATAAGGAAGGATAAGAGCTGGTATTGCAAAGCAATTTGTGATGAATCTTTGTGGTTTTGATTTTTAAAAGTTGCAAACTTGTTTCCAAGTAGTGCTGTGGGGATGTGCAAGCACAGTCTTACATGTTGGATATTTTGAAAATCAATCACAAGAATGGATAACATGAATTCAAGTGGAGCAGAGCTCCTGAAGCATGCTGAAGCTTACTCAAGTAGGGAGTCTTTCTCTGCATACCCTACTTGACAGCCAGCCCTGTAGAGGTGAGAAAAGATGAAGCGGGAATGCTACAAAAATCTCAGTGTGCTAGATGACTGTCTAGCAAATGGGAGAGCACTGCAGTCACGAGTGACTTAAAGTATGCTTAAGACCCCTATTGAGTTGCTTGAGAAAGAAAAACGATGCACAAGCTGCAGATAATTAGCTTTGCTTTTCATTCTTCAAATCCTGCTCTCTGGATCAGGTGGATGTGGCTACTGCCTCCCACAACCAAAATGGTTGATAATTCTTTCAGTATTTTGGAGGAAAAAAGTTTCAGTAAATCTGTAAACCTTGCGGAGCTCTGCATTCTACAATAGCTCCAAGATCTTGTTGCCACCATGGCCATGTGTATTTAGAACTGGATACTTTCATTTGATTGTTACTGTA
Organism: Todus mexicanus; assembly: GCA_013389965.1. Lineage (NCBI taxonomy): Eukaryota > Metazoa > Chordata > Aves > Coraciiformes > Todidae > Todus > Todus mexicanus. The sequence goes on along the minus strand of WEIS01032951.1, from coordinate 2,021 downwards.
ATGGAGTGTAGCCTCCACCTTACCTACTTGGGCTTGGACTGGGAAATAAAAATTGCGGTAATCAATATATGACGCAGAGCACGATAAAACTAATTCTTAATGTTTTGTATTGGAGCATAACAGACTGCTGCAATTCGAAGAAAAGTGTGTGAACACAGATGTGTCTAGGAGATGAAGACAGACTTCTGGAAATCTATTTGTAATGATACCATTGCCTACTTATCAAAGTATTGTCTTGGAAAGTGTGCTGAGTAACTTGGAGTCTTAGTATTGTTGTTAAATGTGAGACAACAATGAAGGAAAAAGCTGTGTTGAACATCTTCTTATAAACTACTGACCATGGTATTCTGATAGTCCACAAGAAGTCAGAGCAAGTAGTCTATTTGCTGTATAAGCTTGGTACATGGGGGGGCCTCTAGACACTTGCTTCCAAGGTTTGAGTTGCTGGTTTTTTTTCTGTGTATGTTTGTGTGACTCTATAGTGGACTTGTGTTGAGCTTTTACCTCTTAATCAGTGATTGAGATCAAAATTCTGTGCCAAATGCATAGATAGTCACTGTGGTTATCCATTACTAAGTGGTCTTGTGAAACACAAAACAATAAATCTTGGATGGTAGAAAGAAATCTTTGGCAGTTGCAATATTTACGCAGCTGTTCCCACAGATGTTTCTTTTTTCTTCTCTTTTGAAAATTTCTCCTAAGAAGCAAGCAAACTGAGGGAGAAATGTTAAAGGGCCTGCGTAGAGAAAAAGCAAACTTACAATGCATTTTAGTTTGGAGATAGTGATGTTTTAAAAGAGTTAGAGTTGTTTTGAAAGAGATAGAGTTGTTTTAAAAGTACTGTGAATTCTTACTTTATATTTGCAAGTACAAAGCCTACTTAGGCTCTGTGTTGAGTAGAGTTAATTATAAGTATCCTAAAATGAGAGCTTTGCAAATCGGCTTTTGAGAGTCAGAATCTGACTGTAGTAATTTGGGATCTTAATAGCATTGCTGGAACTGAAAATGATTTGAGCTCAGTAACTTCAATGTAAAATTTGCTGAGTTTAGAATTGAATAGGAAAAGTCCTTGTCAAAAAGCATGTTCTGCAGTGTGGGTAAAAATGAAATTTCAGAATGGAAGCATAGTAGCAACCCCTCCATCACCTCCATTCAAGAACTGCTTTCAAGACTGGGGACTAATTTTGTTTATATGTATTGCAAAATATCATTCAACATCCACTGTAAGAGAAGTTTATTCACCATCTTAGAAGAAGCAAATAGAGTTCCACTATATGGCAGTGGGAAGTCTTGAAGTTGCCATTTTAAATACAGTTCCAGTAAAAATTCTTCTAAAGTCAATAAATCAATTGGAATATAAAATATTATTAACATTTGATGCATGATGTTGAAACCAAATATTCTCCTAGAAGAGTACAGAGCTCAAACTAGAATTGGTTAATTTCATCCTCCAAAAATGTATAATAAATTATATTTAGAAAAACATACATTTGTGTAAGTAGAGATCTGTATCTTGATGCTAGCAGGCTTGCTTTCTTTTGGCTTTTCTCTTGGAGGACACAACTAAGTAAGTGTCAAGAAGCTATAAGAAGGTGCATTGTAAGTAGTGTTTTTGAGTAATGAAAACTTACGAAAAACAATACATATCTGTCTGTAAGAAAAAGAGACCTAGTGATTTTGGGTTGTTTAGTTTTCCATGTAACCTGGTATGTGTGTAATGTGTACTGCCTAGACTTAACCAGCCATCCTTTAGTCCTCTTTCTTAAGAGAAAATTTGACCTTGCTTTGTGTATTCCAGTGGAAATAAGGGAGCAGACTTAATCTCTGCACATAAATATATCGAGGAGGGAGCAGAACTATTTTGGGTTATAATGCAGGGGTGAATTGGTGTAGACTGTCCGTGAGTGTTCTGGGATAAAAAAAAAATTCGAATAGAGTAAGGAGTTCCAGGGTAGCCTTGGGTCTCCTGAGTTGGAGGTGAGGGGAAATATCAAAATAGCTTTTCTGATGGTGCTTTTTTT
>WEIS01032948.1:0-15138 GCA_013389965.1 Todus mexicanus | reverse complement strand
GCCACAACTGTTACGTTGGCAGATGTTTGCAAATAAAGCTAATAATCCAGGCAAAGCCAATTAAAGCTTTTTTGTCCCAATACAATGCTACCTGCAGGCATTCACTCTCTGACAAAGCTTTGCATACCTGCATATTGTCTTACTGATATCTATAGCCTATGGCATTACTACAACAAATATTTGAAATTCAATGTCTTAGGGAAACAATGAGCTGACTTGGACTAAAAATGTGTTAAATTCTGACATACCACCATTAGCTCTAGTTTTCTGCATCAGTACTCTGGCGAATAACTTTAAAGAATTGTTAGTTAATAAAACAACCCCTCACTCTCAAAAACCATACTTAGCTGTTTCAACCCCAGTCTTTGAATGATGTAGACCCCAAGTGTATTTCCTTTTTTATTACCAAATAATCTTCAGTAATTTGCTGGGCACTAAGCCAGATTCTGTTATTTGGTCCTTCTCTCCAACTGTTTGGCTTTGTTGGGTCTTGCAGGATTATTATTTATGTATCTCGAGAGAAGAAAACCTCCAGAAGATTGTTTATTAAAAAGAAAAAGAAAATCAGCACTTTGATCATTTTTCAGTGTCTGGAACCTTCAACCTAGACTACTCTGCTATGTGGGCAATCCCGTATTTTGTTGCACAGGATGATGGATACGCCAAATGAAGAAAACAATATTCATTTTACACAGAACTGTTAAACTTCATTAAAACTGTTGAAACCTTTAAATGACTCACAGTTTATGAAATAAATTGGTTTTCTTTAACACCTAACGAGATAAACTGCAATTCTATTCAAGTCATTTTTCTGCCTTTTCCGTTGACAGAAGAATCCAGGATTTTTATTTCCATTTCACTGCAATATTACATTTGGTATTTTTATTCCATTTTGTACAAATAGAAGTGGTGACGTGTTGTGACAAGAAGACAGACCTCATATTACCATACATTTATACTCTGCAGAAGAAATAATGGTACATGAATAGGTTTATTAAAGAAGGTTGCTGTCCTTTATGCACATGAGAGGATAAGGCATCAACCAGCTTCACAATTATCTACCCACTACCTATTTGTTTACCCAATTTAACACACAGAGAAGTAATCAGAGAGGAGAGATTGGGGAAAGAGAGGAGTTTAAAATAGCAGCAGTTTGCAAATACATCATCAGAGAGCTGAGAGATTTGTACATCTTGGACAAGATACTAAGGCTCTGACGTGACTTCACCATTTTAAAATGGATTAACAGCCTCCCTCATATTTCATTGCAAGGGGTTTTTTAAACTTTTGATTGAGAATTATCTTAGTATCTTTTCTGATCAAGGATAAAAAGAGCACTGCTATTGCTGTTTGTACAAGAACAAACCAGCAATAATTCAAAGGAACTGCATTAATGACACAAAATACAGGATTTGTACCACTTTGCATTTTATACCTGCTTTCAACTCCTTAGCATCTCATACAGGTTAATAGCTAAAGAAAATTCTGGAGAAAAATTAGGTTAAAATTCCACTATTCCCTAGTCACATGGTTACAGATAGAAAAAAAAAGCTACTAGCAACCCCTGCTGTATTATAAACACGAAAGAGAAAAACAGTAAGTCTTAAAATAGCCTGAGATACTAGACCTTAAATACATCACTTCTTCATGGTCTGCAATAGCACAAAAAGCCTCGGTGGAAGTTGAACAGGGAGCTGAATGCATCTGTGCAGTTAGTAGTATACACCAAACAGTTTAACTTAGGTAAGATAAAAATGCCATTATCACATTTAATATGTGCATTTAATAGGTTTGTTGAGACATGCATAAATATTTGATTGCTACAATGTGCATGTGTCCACATGCAGGTATCTTTATGATATAATGTATTAGTATTAAAAAAAATGGCGAGTTGAAATCTTAGTGCAGTTATGTCTCCATAAAAACCTACCTAAAAACTCCAGGCCAGCGAGCCCTCAGCAATAGAAGGCTTGTTCTGAGTTCTTAGCAAAGCAATATGGTTCTAGCCCAAAAAACATACCAAAAAATTACACCATGAAAATTGCTTTTATAAATAAAGGAGATGATAGCACGGATGCTTAGAAGTCATTTCTCTCCACACAAGAGGGAAAGATCTTTTGTGGTATTTCCACATGTAAATTCTGAGCCTTAACCTCTCTGGGAGAGATAAATGTGATATCAGACTCTAGAGCATTACATATTCTCTCTGTCTCTGTCCCCTTCTCTCCGTATATATTAATTTTATAGATCTTTTTATTGTCTCAACTATACTGGTTGCGTGAGAAGCAGAACAATAGGCCAAGTACTTCCATTTCACACATGCCACCTCTATAATTCAACAAAGAATACTAAAAAAGATCTATAAACTTGTTATAAATCAGTGCCCTAAACTAAATTAACCATTGAAATAGATTATCATAAAAATAATGTCATAAAAATATTCTTCACCTTTGTAGTCCATGTGTGCACATGTGCGTGTGTGCTCATACACAGGATGCCACACGTGTGCCAAGGCCAGTGGCAGTGCTAAAAGCGGCAGGCTGGGCTCCTGCAGCCATGGGGGAGATGGCAGGCAGGGCTGGTAGGATGAGCCTTAATATCTCTGTGTCTGGGAAGTAACTCATAAACAGATCCACTAAAATCTAATTACTCTATATAACTCACCTTTAGTAGTAGTGAGTCAGCTCTGCTCTCTTACTAGCAGCGAAGTGCTGGTCTCTTTGATTATTTTTCTGAGGCACTGTTGGAAAAAAAATATAAAACCCAATCAAGGTGCAGGCTAAAGGATATGACAGTTTAAGCAATACACAACTTTGGCCAATGTTGGGTCCTACTTTGTAGTCCCTACACACCAGCTCCCCAGCATTTGATCTATATATGTTAAACTCCATGAGAAAGAGAGAAATGACCACATAAAGTCCAGTACTGGACAGATAGGGTAATGGTTCAAGAGCTGCTACGTTTTTTCCACCTAGCTGATATTCTCTCTAAAAAAAAGACATGAGAACAGCACTCTCCCAAGAGTGACATTTTCCTTGCCCACCTCCCGTAGTGTCTTCTTCCTGAGCTCACATGTTGCCATCATTTACTTCATAGCCATCATGTGGGGACACACCTGTACTACTCAATTGCTGTCTAACTTTACCCACCAAAATGAGGCCTTTGTAGATGTGGAAGTGCTACATCTGAGCCGTAGCAACAGTCACCTCTGAGAACCAGTGGCACCAAGATAAGAGTAACTCGGGTCTAACATTGTCCTCTCTTTGCAGCCTGCCATAGCCATGAGAATTTAAATCTCACTTTCTCAACCTGCATTTTGACAAGGAGATTCTCTTAATGGAAGCGAACTGAAGGCTGAAATCTAACAGAAAGGCAATTCAGCTGCTGAAATGGTAGAGCTGGGCAGCACCCACCTGGCATGAATAGGATCTCATCCGCACTGGGAAGCACCTTTGGTAACAAATGGAAACAGAGCACAGAGAGCAACATGCACAGGCAATAAAACAGGCTAAAAACCTAGAAAACTGTTTTCTTTCCTGCTAGTGGGATGGAAAGAGAAATGCGAAGAGCTACAATAACCTCATGAATAAGAAAGAGAAAGCCTGAGGAAAACATGTAAGGGTTGAACTAGAGGAGGGGGAGCTGTCATACATGAAAGCAGAGAAAACAGCTGTTTGGAAGTCATGGGTGGTTGTCTCTCCTCAATTTAAAGAGCTGGTCACTACTCTAGAAAATGCCTGTGAGTTATTTCCTAACTGGAGATTTTAGAGATGGCCAGGAAACACAAGTCGTACTGAGGAACTGAATTATTTATCTCTGCCCACATGTATAGGAGCAGCCTTGTCTTCTCACAATCAAATGCTGGTGTGCTGTGTGTCAGTCTTTATTTCGTTCTGATGCAGGATAGTGTTGCTGTAAGAGTCAGACAGATCACTGTCAGCCAAAGTTCCCTTTGATTGAAATTAGCTGTATCTTTATTTCAAAACAAGCCTATCATTACTGGGGCCAGGAGTGAGAGAGTAGGTGCTGAACTAGGATGGAGGTAAATTAAAGCAGCTCTACAGAGTTGTAACATGAATTTGCTAATGTAATTAGCACTGAAGTTAATCCAGCCTATGCAGTAGTTCCATTTTTCATGCATTGTGGGAAACAACAGGGTTCAAAGCATTTTTGTGCCTGAAGAGGAGGGACTGCACATTTTGCTTTTAAATGTCTCAGTCCAGTAGATAAGATAAACTCATCCTTCAAGATAGGACAGACATCGTGTCATTCCAAATAATCATTGTTAGAAACACGCTGCACTGCTGGGCCGGTTAATAACGACACCGCATTTTATTTATATGGCTCCCATCTGCTGAAGCCTTCTAGGCAGCTCACAATGGGTTTGATTTTCAGCCAGACTTTAGCAGAGCTTCTGTTTATATGGATGCAAATAACAGTGATTGGATGGCTGTGTGCATAAACAGGTCTAACTACTAATCTTTGTGGCCACAATGCATGGCTTTATTCCTTCATGCAACAACAAAATCTCCATCTGAAAAATCCCTCTGACGAAGTACACAAAGCATGAAAAAGAAACGAGTTTTTCTGAGCTTTTTGTGATTTCAAGCAACTCAGCATTGCGCTTGGCAGCAGAGGAGGACCGTGAAAGGGGCATCACTGCTGTGCCCACCAGTTAGTGAGGACCCCTGACTCCATGCTCCACAGGAGCTCCCTGCAAAGGTGAAAGAACTGGACTTTAATTACTTTCTTCCACCATCTCTTATTTCAGTTACCACAATGCCCCCCTACTTCAGCCAGCTCTAACACCTTTTCTCACCCAACGCTGCAGACATCTGCTCACCAGCCTTCTTCCTTTTTCCATGCCTTCTTTCTGAGCTTTCTTTCATCTGTTTGCATGTTACTCACAACCTGCTTTCTGATGCAGGCCACTGACTTCTTCTAGGGTCCCTTCCTACACCACCCACCACTGCCACAACGCACTAACATCCATGCCTGAGCAGCATCTCCATGCCCTTGCTTGATCGTTTGCTCCAACCCCCTTGTCCTTCTCCAACATGTTCCAGTAGTGGATAACTGGCATCTCTCTTAGGTGTCTGTACTGGACAGATTTCATCTTTTTGTCTTTTGTGCTGAAGAAAGATGTAAATACGAATACCCTGTTGAGCACAGTGCTTATTGTTTGGAGTACTTCTATCAACTTGATGGCAGTGAGCACAGTGCCTGGCAGTGCTCACAGAGCTGGGCCTTTGGATAATGGTTATATTTATAGTATGTGCATTGTTTATGTACTAATAGCTGCCAAAGTAGTAAACAAACAAATGCTCTCCATAAACCAGGGAGAAAGTGGGGTCATAATCTTTGATCAATGAATGAGGATGACAGGTTTTCTAAGGAACTCTTTTATGCAGATTGCTTTTCCGACTACCTGAATCTCAGCTAGCATGAGAAGGTTAAAAGCCTGGAAAGGGAAGGGGAAGAATGGTACCAACCCTGCAACCCACCTGCCCTTGAAGAGGGATGTGAACCTCTGCCTCTGTCCTAGAGCCAACCCCACGAGGCAGGAGATGCAGAAGGAGCATCTCTCTGGGCATGTAGAGAGGGTTGGCTCAGAGCCACGCTCCAAGACCTGTGCCAGTCATGCTTCACCTGCAGGAGCAGGATCATTGCTCAAGACACGGCATAAAGACTGCCAGGCCCTTTGAGATAGGGCCAGCAGGGACTTCCTAGGTTGGTGGAAAATTCACTGGGTGTGAGAATGGTCTTCCCACAGACGCTGTTTCGAAGAATACATTTCACTGAGTCTTCCAGCCTGAACCTATTCCCTGAGGATAAGTCTAGGCATGGTTCTTCCAACAAGTCCCCAGTGGGGTGCATTGGATTGACACATTAAAACTAAGATTCATATATTGATCTGTACTTTGGGGTTGTTTTGATCTAAGCTTTAAAACAGTATCAAATCTATCTGCAAAATATAAATCTGCATTTTCCTCCCTACATTCTTATTAAAACGAAGATATGCTCAGCGCAATGCTTCTTTTTCTTTCTTCTTTTTTTTTTTTTAATCAGGTACAAAATAACTGACTTGTGCATCTGATCTTGGCCCTATACACCTTACTGGAAGTCCAGAGAAATTTAAAATTGGTGATCTTGATCAAGATATTAAATAACTGATTAAATTCCATTTAGATCTTTGTTTAAGTGATACTTTCTCAGTAAATTGAAATAAACGTACTTTAAGAAGCAGTTTAACTGGGGGACAATGTGGGATAGTTGTAATGCACTAATCCAAGATAGTTCATGATGCTTTTGAGCTCCTAGATGTGAATGGCATGATTTTCATATTGCTGTGCACTATTAGCTGCAAGTTAAATCAGTGGATACTCACACCTTTGAAACCCGGGACATAACAGACATTCTCATTGAAATTACATTAATAATATATTCAAATATATTATATTATACTATTGTGGCTCCACTAAAATAATATTATTATTAAGGGTCTGTGCTACCTGAATAAGAACTATTATTTGTTGACTGAAATACAGAATAAAATTAATGTTGATAACTCAACTTCATATTTAAACAGCAAGTTTCACGAGAAAGATCCTCAGGCATTACAGAGATGGGAAGCATAAACATTTCATTACGATTTTAGGTAGGAAGAATGCAATTATCCAAATTGGATTCTGGCCAGAACAACGGGCACTACCCCCTCCTATTCTTGTTTGTAAAAAATGTTCCCTGACAGAAGCAATAGCAGCTGTTACAAGAGAAGAATTCATCAGTTGCTCACACCACCCACCTACTTGATTTAACCAGCCTCAGTTCCTACCACAGACGGCCAAAAGGAAGACACTGGTCAGACATCTACATGTAGAAAGCTACATGCTGATTTTATCCTTCTTCTTGGATTTTCTGCTGGAAAAATTCAAATTTCCTACTCAAAGAGATGCTTTACTTTTTCCTGCTAGAAGTGGGTTCAAAGCTGCTTCAAGTGGGGTGAACCTTCTAGGATGATGCACCCTGTCAGCCAAGACATACTGAAACTTACAGGGAAAAGCCATGTGTCTCCTCAGACATCCCTTACCCCTTGTCATCCTCCTCTATGCATAGCATTTTTAAGAAGTGTGCTGCTACATCTCCACCATTTCCTTTTGCACTCAAAGTCACCAGGATCTTTCCTTATGAAGGGACTTTGCAGATACGGATGGTAACTAGCTCTATGCCCACTGAGGTTAGCATGAAGACCAGAGCTCACAGGAATGGTTCTATGGTGAGATAGGGGCTGCAGAGCAGTGTTCTCCTCTGGCATCAGTCTTCCACCACTTTACTATCCCCAAACAAATATCTTTAAAAGACAAGTGTTCTCCCTACAACTTCTCCTTAAAGTACTGAGCATTACATAGTCTTTATGGGATTCAAGTATCATCTCAATCACAAGACAACCTCTAATGGCCATTTGGGATTCATAAAAGCCCTATTTCAGTGGAGCACTCAAGCTTGGTTCCAGACTACCAATAAATATGAAGGTCCTGGAAAAATGGGCAGAATTTAGGTACATGTCTAAATTGTCCCTGAATAGAGAGGACACTTAAAATTCACACTTAAAATGCATATTTACATGCTTTACTGCTTTGGGGGGCAAAACTCACAGAAGAATTGCACCGGACCAGTACTGAACCCTGCCAAAAAAGACATTATCTCTGTCCCTTTCCCCCTTAAATGCCTCTAGAACTGTTAGCAGACCAAGGCTATTCTAGAACTAAAAAGGGAAATTTATTCAACAAGCACTATAGCAGGTGGCAGCTGCTAAACAATCTGCCACCAATCAGCAGTTTATGAAAGAGAGTAAAGCATCCAATAATAACTCACAGTTGGGGAGGGAGACACCGAGCCTGTACTTACTAAGGAAGGCTCACAATTAGACAGATCCAACTCTTTGGCAAAATTATTTCTCCTAAAATCTGCTTAGCTGGTAAAGTTGGCACTCCACTGCTCCTGCAGGCAGAACACCCACAGCTGAGCCCACTGCCATGTAAGCTCTATGTTAGAGCTGGGAGGCTTCTTCGGAGGGCTCAGTTTGTGAAAAACAAGGCTGGTGGAAAATCCAAACGATTCAGTTAGCATTCTTTTACCCATTTGCCCATGTTCCATTGTGCATTTCCTACTCCTAGGGAAACTCTATCATTACGCAAGAGCCCTGAATTTTTAGGGCTTTGGGCCTTTCCTGAAACTAAAGTATGTAAATGAGTAGATGGCACAATTTTCTCTGAAATCGTTGTGGCACCAGTCTGATGAGGTGAAACTTAAGTTCAGAGTACAGGGAAGATGAAGAAGGTGGTGTGCCAGGGCACCTGAGTCTACCTGCAGGTTTCTGTACCTATTCATCTCGAGTGAACTGGGCTTGCCATGGTTACTTAAAGCTCAAGATCCTGCAGGTATGAAATAAGTTGAAATAGGTCTGAGCTCAACTTCTGAGAATGACTAAGAAAACACTGTCGAATCTCATGGTAAATCTGTTTTTTCCAGTTAGATTAGAGCACCATCTACAGGTCTTTCCTGATTTAAAACTTGCATCAGACAGGCTATTCCCCTAGATAAATATTTTGTGGCTTTATCGGCATATCCAGCGCAGTGACAGACTGCACAGTCCAGCTTAGTGTAAAAAGGGCAAAATGCCTTTAGACTGGGCTGAGAAAATAGTTTAATACCATATGACAGATGGGTTTTCTTCTTCATGAGAAACAGCAAATTTATGACTGCACTTGGATTTTAATAGCTTGATTCTAAAACACAATACTAGGAGGTCCATCAATCCAGTTCTATTTTAAATGTTCAACTAAAATTGCATTTCTGATTTTTCTGTACTTTTTAGCAGAGTCAAACCACAACTACAAGAGAGAAAAGTAAAAATGCAGGAATTAAGATTTCAGCTAAAACCCGAACATTAGATTTTTACTGCTGTAATATAGGTTTAAAGTACTACCGTTCATGTTGGACCATATATGCAGAAGCAGTGAGAACAGTTGATCCACCACAATTCATTATAGTTATTCTTGACTGGTTAACACAGATATGAAACCTCTCTACAACACAAAACCCAGATCATCTCTGTATGGAGACTATTATTTGGGGGTTGGACTAGATGACCTTTAAAGGTCCCTTCCAACCTCAACTATTCTATGATTAGTCAAATGACTTGCGAGACCAAAAGAAATGTAATTGCTCCTATCCATTTAGAAGATCCTGGTATAAGTACTGGTTCAGTGTGAAGAGGGCTGTAGTGAAGCAACCTACAGTATAGCGATTAAGTTTATTAAAATAACAACCCTCCGTACAAAATTTACGTGCTATAATAAAGCAGTTCTGCATTCATCTGAAGCACCAAACCACAAACCCCGCTACTCAAAATCCAGAATCAAGCTCCAAACAAATAAGAGTTAGATGGGCTTCAAACAATCCAGATATTAAAAAATAATAATTAAAAAAAAAAATAATAAAAGAAGACCTCCTGATGTTTTGGTTCTTGGGACATGAAACATTATTTCAAGCTTTTCTCTGAAGCTAAAAGAGAATTAGGCCCTTTTTTGTTTTTTTAACAGGAGTTGAGAATCAAACAATCATATGATGAGAAAGCCAGGAGCTTTAGGAGAGAATATTAAATATCACAAGACTTGTGATAATACCACAAGAGCTGGCAGCACTGTGTAAATTAGCACAGAATCTACTTGAAATTGTCTTTATTTGAATCTCTGCCATGAAAATAATTTACCCCTATACAATATCTATGTAATGCAGGGATGACAGACAGAAATGCCTTTTATATAAGATATTCTTCCCCTCATTCCAAAACAGATAATGGGTAAGCAGACAGGGGGATATGCACGTGTCACATTACCACCTATGTGAGGATTTTGTTGTCTAAAATACTGCCATCTTAAACACTACACACCCTATGGAATTAAAAAACGTAAAGTTGCTGTTTTACTGGCATGTAACAGTATAGAGTGCACACCGACCACTTGGGATTAATTGCACATATAAAACCAGATTTCTTTTTAAAAAGTCTACGTGCAGAGAAGAATCATTAATTTCACTTGAAGTGATTCCCAAACAGGATATGGAGCCTCTAACAGCCCTTTGGGTCGTGCCAATTGTTTTGTGCAGGTGTTTAATCCAAGTGCTCAACGGCACGTAGGGAACAGTCATTCCACAAGCACCGGGTGGAGTGGGAGCTGCATGGTGGTGTCACATAGCTGCAAGGGGTTGATTCCTCAAAATCAGCAGAAACCTTGGGTAGCTGCTAATTCTTGTAAACAAGAGCTTGGGCTTTATGGAGCAAAACGGAGCAGAAAACACTGAAGTACATGAGAACCAAATCCCTTCTGTGAAAGCCTCTTTTATTATACTAGTGAAGCACTAAAACCTGCCATAAACAAGCTAATTGCTCATTTCAGCCTCTCTCTGAGGCAGCAGCCAGGAAAAGCAGCAGCAGCCACAGACTGAGTTGAGCTGCTGGGACAGAAAACATCTCCTGAAGGTCAACACTTCTTGTATTTTTAGGTTTTGATAGGACTTCCTCGTTCACATGGACTTGAGAACAATATATATGTATTTAGGATAAAAGCTGAGCTGTAATTGGTTTATGTACAATGCACCCCATCCTTTGCTCTGCTTTGTCATGTAGCAATTTGATACAGGGCTGCAGAAAGACTGGGTGCCTTTGAGATGAAGGAGGGGAAGATGTCCCAAGGCACCACAAAGGGTTTTTGAATCTACAACATCTGATTGTGAGTTTGACAAAAAGAAAGGCTCCTTTAAAAGCTATTACGGCATCTGTGAAATAGATTGAGTGCCTGCCTCTGACTTCCAGGACAGCAGCTCTGCTGTAGGAACCAGAGTAAGGCAGTGGCAATGTGTGGGAGGAGGAAGAGGAGAAGGAGGAGGCAGGAAGGCTGCATCCCACAACTCTGCACAATCAAATGTTTTCCAAAGGGACAGTGACTATAGAGCTCTGTGTGGGGCTGTCTGTGGAGGCTGAGTTGCAGTCTCAGATCTCTCCCGACTTTTTGTCCCAATCTTTTCATACACGGCCACTTGCCGTGGCTTTTCCTGTTCTAGATGACTCAAACAAGCGTCCATAGTGGCTCCCATGGGATATGTGGACTCAGGATCTCAAGAAAAAAACACAACAACAACAACAACAAAAAAAAAACCACCCCAAAAAAACAAAAAAAAAGAAAAAAAAGAAAAAAGAAAAAAAAACAAACAAAAAAACCCCCAAAACAAACAAACAAACAAAAAAACACGTGGGAAACTATTAAATGGGTGTAAAGGCTATAGATGATGCTGTGAATCAAAACCCAGGAGGTCAGCCTCAAAAACTAGGACAGTCTCAGGAGAATCTGCACTCCAGTCCACCTTGATCCAGGGTTAGCAGTAGCTTTCATGAGACCCTATTTAAAAACCTGTGCTGTATCAAATATTAACAAGCAAAATACACGAGCTGCTAAAGCAGCTGAAGCACAGCAACTAGCATGGGGTGGCTGTGTGACTCACAACGCCCAGCATGCCCAGGGTGCACAACCACAGAGAAACCCAATTAGTGCTTCCCAGCCTACCTTCGAAACGTCACGCCAGCCAGCACCTGCTCAGCACCCACCACTCAGGGTGGCAGCAGCCCTCCCCACCCTGCACTAACACCACTGAGTCTTTTTACAGTGCATGAACTGGAAAACAACTTCTTCCACTGCAGGGAAAGGTTGGCACCACAGGGAAGGGCCAGGGCTGGAAAGGAGCGCACAAGCTCAGCCAGAGTTTCACCAGTGAGATGTAGCTGGCATAAAGCAAGCACTTTCAATAGTGAATTATTCCAAGATAATTACCAGTAAGAGGGAGACGCTTGCAACAGCTTAAGGCTTACTGTCAAGGGAAGCTAGTACCAAGCTCAGCACTGCCTCACCAATTCACAAAAGGAAACAAGGTAAAAATAGAGAGGAGGGAAACATCAAGGAAAAAAATACAGCATCTGTGAACTGTTAATTACAAAGGTGAGCATGTTAAGAGTAACAAGGATGTTAATAGAGCTTTATTAGGAGACAAGAGAATTGTTTTCAATGGCTTTGTAAAGCAGCCAGAGCCCAGTGGACCCTGCACTGAGCTGGTGCAAACAGCATTTTACTAAAGCCCGCATGGTCCTGACATCAGCACTCGGCACTTTCTGCATCACACAGCTGGTAAAACTGCCTGCGCCATGCATGGTGATCCACAGGGCTCTGTGGCTTTTCACATACTCAGTGGTCACACGTCTGGTCTTTGACATATATTTGCATGTTTCCAGTGCTAAGGGGTGTTTGTTTTACAGTCTGAGTACTGGCTGCAAGTGTAAACCTCAGCCCACTGAGGTACTGAGGAGTTGTAGCCCCATGACGAGAAGGAGCAACAGCCAGCACACACCGTCTCTGTGAGGAAGACACCCACATCAGATTAGTAGGTTACCCACGTATAACAGGGATAAATAAACGGTGAATAATCTGATATCAATCTTACTCTGCTCTTTTTTCCTTTCTTTTTTTTTTACCATTGCTCAAGGCAACATAATTCAAACGCTTCTGTGCAGTCATTATGCACAGAGCCAAGTTGAGCTCCCACTTATTAAGGAATATTTAGCACCCTTATGCTGAAGCTCTTAGATCAATGGAGTCCACATTCTTAATCTCATGTTGCTCTTGCTAATAATGTGGTTACTGTAATGTTGGTCCTGATCCTCAAAGGAAAGAGGATATTAGAGCAGAAACCTCTGGTAATGAAATCTCATGTAATGAAAGAGTGTTTGCAGTGAAAAATTCACGTTGCCATCAAATCACAGCCTCGCAATGCTATTTCCAAAAGCTTCTGTAATTATACAAGCACCACAAAGTGGAGTTGGGTGGCAGGCAGGTTATTTAACATTTATTGCTACCACATAACACACTGTAACACTGCAAGCAGAAAGGGTGTGAGGGATAGCAGTATTTCACAAAATACACAGATCACAATTAAGAATCACAGGCTAGGAACATTTATAAGTGCTTTTAGTATATGTTACTTTTTATTAAAAATTAACTGCATGCAAGAGAAAGTCTTATACCTGTAGATACCAGTAAACCATAAGGGAGAAATCTTTCCAGTGGATGATGGTAAGAGAGTGAAACAGCCAGATTAATGAAGACGGAGAATGTGAAAAAAAATTAAACATGGTAAGGAGAAAGCCTTTGTGCTATGGAAGTGCTGCCTCTGTGGAAGAAGGTGTTTTAGCCTACCTCACATCTGTTGATAGGTGAATCAAAGCAATCTTCTTATCAGAGTGGTTCCAAAAGTCTGAAGGCCTCGCAGTGCTCTGTGAACAGAGGCTTTGCATCTGAAAATCCTCTGCATGTCATGATCCCACAGGAGAGAAAGAAAGTTATCTGTGTTAAGAAGGGTTGCAGGATTAAGCCCTCAAGAAAGGAGTTCAAGCAAAGGAGAGCAGAGTGACTAGCATGAACAGGTGCTTCCACTTGCGTCAAGAAATGAAGTTAAGATATTTGCTTTTCACTTGTCCACTGACTTAAAGCTAAGTGTGACTAAACCTAGCTTCACCCCTTGCAGATCTAATGCCCATCATGACACCCAGCTCTCACTGCTACAAAAATAGTAGAAGTCTGTATTTGAAATATTCTTTCAGGCTGTTCTCAGCAATATCAGTAGCTTTCAGATAACTCACGTTATCATCAATCAATTGATTATCCACCTTTAACAGTATCCCACATTAGTTACTCACTCCTGAACAAGAAGATCCATAAAGACACTATTGTTTAGCTCTTGGACATCAACTGATTTTCAGAGGTGGTGCAGGGGTTATAGACAAGCCAGAAAGCCAAGTGTATTCTCTGCATGAACCAGTGTGCCAGAAACACAGCTGTCAGGTCAGCCAGCTTCTGCCAAGATCATCTTCCATCAAGATCACTCTTTCAGGACAGTGCAGGTGCAACCTGTGAATCCAGTATATTCAACACTAGAGCCTGGAATCTACATTTAAAATTGGAGCTCATTTGATCTAAGCGCTGTACAGATACATCAGAGGTACATCCTAACACGGGGTATTCAATGTCTGAACAAATAAGACAGACAAAGGCTGGAAGGGAAAGAGGCAGCACAACTCCCCCATGATTCCACAAGAAAAAAAAAAAAAGGAAGAACCAGGAACAGAAGTACCTATAGCCTACCCTGTCTGCTGTGCTGTTCAAGGACCTTTTATTTTCTGTTCATTGCTTGTTAATTATTTCTGAATGCTGGAGAAAGCAAAAGGCTAAAGCCAAACAAGCCCCTGTAGAGTTAGAAAACATCCCTGCTGTAAGGCAGACTCAAATTGGCAGAGTTTGCAGCCAAAAGAGTTCCCTGGAGAAGGAGAAGAGCTTGCTGCAACAAAAGTGTCACTTGGTTTCTGAAGCAACCAGTTGGTTGGTTTCTAAAGCCCATGGACACAGCAACAGAGGAAAAAAGCTTGAGATAGAAACTTGCAGAAAAATCACACCATAGAAGCTGCACATGCATGAGCAGAAAGGACAGGAATGTGCACTAACAGGCTGCTGTGCACTGGCATGAGATGACCAAGACACAGTTGTCACACCGTTAACTTGACTCCTTGTGGGCAGGTCTGCCCCTGGTTCCACACACTCCGTTGCAGCTTCACAGCTTTTTAAAATCAGAGCAGCTGGGTTACTCTAACCCTGTGTCCCTGTAAACTAACTTGCAGTTTTAGAACCATGATGGGTGCCACAGAAATCACACTTTTCTGTACTGAGGAACAAGTGTCTGGTGGACAGTGTGTGTACTTTACTGGACAGCATTCAAAATGATTTGAAGACTGTATGAAGGGTGGGCACGAACCTATTATCAAAACTACTCTGGCTTAATATAAATGCTATAGATGCATCTCCAATTTTCACAATAAACATACCTCAGACACCAAACTCCAGAAAGTATCTTCCATTTAGAGGTTTTATATCACATCAAGTCGTAAGTCAATAAAAATGAAACAATAAGACAGCTGCACAGAATTTTATAGCAATGACACAAAAACTGTGATTCCAAAAAAGATTTTTTTCTCTTTTT
>WEIS01032946.1:0-32790 GCA_013389965.1 Todus mexicanus | reverse complement strand
GGCCAGGATGGGAGTGGAAAATCCTACTTTATTAATATTATGATAGGACAATATGAACTCCCACCAATTTTGAAGTGGGACTTATCAAGAGTGAGCTCTAACATTTCAAGCTTTCTTCAGAGAGTCCTTGAACTTTTTTGGTTCTCTGGACACTTTTGCATTAGGATAAAGGTAAAAGCATGAGGAAAAACTTCTGAACACCTGCAGAAAGCTTAAGGACATACAGTCACTTGGAGGCAGATTCGTTCTACCTGATTCACTCTACACACCAAGCATTGGCAGCAGTGCTAACCTATTTCACCCACATGGCTGTATATGGCAATTAAAATGAGCTCTCCTGTTGCATGGGCTGAAAACCTGTTTGCTTTGCAGAGTGGTTACGCCCATGGCAATCGTCTCCTAGCACCTCTCCACAACCCCCTGCCACAGAAGAGCAGATAAATTTGGTGTAGAGAGGGAGACCCACTGAGCTGGGAGGTGAAGGGTATTCTCCTGGGGACACTGGTACCACAGTGTGCCTGTAGCACAGCCTGTGCCATGGAGTGCCTGTACAGCCAATGTTAGGGCACCCGCAGTGCCCAGGGCTTCGTTTCTCCTCTCCATTTTTTATTTTTATTTTTTTTAATTTTTTATTTCAAAGGGAAACTAGTGACTCCAGTCTCTCGCTAATGGATACATTGTACTGGAATACAATAATCTGTTTTCTTGCTTCTTCGCATCGTGCTGCCGTTCTCTGGGTGGGAAGAGAAGAAGAGGTCCTCTTTACCACAAACAAAGCAGCTTTTAAAACAATTTAAAAAGAGATCGTCATCAAAAAAAACCAACAAACCCAACAACAATTAAGAAAGAACTCGTCTGTTCTTCTTTAAAGCCTGGGCTAGTATCATTGAAAGTAGGTCTGGACACAACTCTGGGAATCTTTTTACCAAAAATACTATCTAGGGTGTTAAAAAGGAATAGCCAAAATGTCAAGTGTTTGCTGGGTTTTGGGCTTTTTTTTTTCAAAAGGCCTCCACTTATGATGAAAATGCTTTGCAAGAAAATCTTCAACTCCCCTAGTCAGCTTTTCAATTCTAGTCCGCTTTGTCCCATACAACACAACTACTTCTTGCTGCTCGTATCACAGTAATTTTGGCTAACAGATGCAGGCTCTGAAGTGAAGCAGACTCAGATGGAGCTGCTTGCAGACACCACAATTACGTCTTCAGTGATCTCGATCCTGACATGGGTTTTCAGGCTTAAATAGTCACTTCAGCATTTATTTCGCTCAGCCTTTAGCCAGGTGCAGTTTTTAGCTGGGTGTAGCATTTACTTTCCAAAGCAGGCAGTTGTAAAAGCCTGAGCACAGTTGAGCTGGTAGTTTGTGCTCCCTAGAAACCGAACATTTCCTTTTGTGGCAGCACACGAGACACTTCAGTAATATTCAAAGCAGCAAGAAATCAGCAGGAAATTCATGCTCATGTTTCTCTCATCACCAACCCTCAGCATTCAAACCTGTCCCTGATCCATTTTTTCCTTTTGTGTACCACTACCTCTACTCTGTTGTGGGCTACTGCATTGGAGGACCACTCATCACGCCCTGAATCCATCCTTGTTGAGCTACTATATGTCTCTCTCACAACCTCTGTCAGAGGTTTTCCAACTCTACTGGGATAGCTGGTGGTGGCCAAGACACTGCAGCAAGCAGCATCCCTGCGAATGGCATCCCCACCAATGTTATCCCTGTTGATCGTATCCCCGCAGCGCTTGGCCGGGGTCAGGCCTCAAGGGAGCAGGCAGGAACCCACACACTTAAATCAATGAGCAGTTCCAATACAGTAGCACACGTCCTGCCAAAGAGATGTAAACGCTCCCAGTAAGAACCTCTCCCAGTCAGAGAATTACATTACCTACCTGTGGTGGTGGCTTCCAGCAGGGCACGGGCTGGTGCTCGGCACTCCTATGGGGATGTGTCCTGCCCAGGTCTCCCCAGATGGGTCCTGTGGGGTGGGTGCAGCTACTGTGACCTAAGCTGCACCACTGTGGATGTCATCACCCAGCCCTAAAGCCACACGTTGAGGAAATGTGATAGATTTAAGCTCTACTGCCCTTTCTCTGGAGAAGCTGGAGGTTGTACGTGTATAATGCTCTGTACCAGAAATGGTGATGCCCCTTTCATGGACTAATTTTCTCCCTCTGGTGTCCCTCTGGAGTGTGGTACTCACAACTGACCAGACTGGGAGAAGTTTGGAAACAGATTTTTTCATAAAATCATACACTCAAAGAATGCCTTGGATTGGAAGGGTCCTTAAAGATCACCTAGTCCTAGCCTCCCTGCCATGGAAATCCATGGAGGGGTTTCCTCCTGTAACATCCCCAAAATAGGCTGCAGGAATAGGAATCACTCCCATTTCCTCCTCTCACACTTTTCTGAACAGAAAAATCACAAATGAGTAGGGAACAAGCCACCAGGACTTCTGTGCATGCACTGGCATGGGCTGGCAGCTGGTTTATATGCTAGTACTTACACTTTTCTGAGTTCATATGGATTTGATGACTTACGGTGAACTTCAAGTTATGAGCATAAATGCAAGATAAGCCACTAGTCACCCTTTTAATAAGTGACAAATCACACACTGTTCCTTTTTAATCCCCTTATCCCTTAACCCAATATTAGTAGTAAAATAACACTCAGAAAGGCATTTAATGGAGTGGCTTTAGCTTAAAGATCGCAGGAGATGGACAACCACTAAATAACAAGTTTGTGTCACTGTCCAGTGATGGCTTTCGGAAAGAGGGGAAACCCTCTTGAGGCTGACTCTTCCCCTGCAAGTTTCTATTTGTAGCCTGCTCTCCACATGGCCTTGCAAGTCTGCGATCAAATTTTGAGAAAGACAGGCAGTGCTAAGCAACAGAGAGGACAACACACAAGCCCCTAGCTTGGAAACGATTCGGAGCTGTGAAGTCAACCTTTCCAGCTTTCGAGGAGTTCTGAATTGCCTCACACAAAGATTAGTAACCAAGCATTCTTCTTAAAATGGCTTAAAGCTAGCAAAGCTCAGTGGTGAGGGTCTTTGAAGCCAAAACAGAGCTTTTCTTCCCATCCACAGCTGTGCATGCAAAAGATGATAAATTAAATTAGCTATTGTTTCTCTAACTGCTTGCTGGGATTAAGAATGTGTTTTTGAAAAAAAACCCCAACTCTGGGATTTAACAATGAAGCAAAACCAGCCCCATTTTAATATTTGTATACATAAACTGAAAACAAGAATTCACATCCATTTGTGCATTGTTCCCTCTCTACTCCCACACCAATTAATGAATATACATCAACTAGCTGAATGATCTGCTGTCCAAGGCTCTGGATTCTTGGCTTAGCACTGATATGCTTGGCACTGAACACACTAATT
Organism: Todus mexicanus; assembly: GCA_013389965.1. Classification (NCBI taxonomy): domain Eukaryota; kingdom Metazoa; phylum Chordata; class Aves; order Coraciiformes; family Todidae; genus Todus; species Todus mexicanus. The sequence continues at coordinate 29,401 of WEIS01032946.1, read as the reverse complement.
TAGAAGTTATTTGGATGTTCTAGCTTGCCATTATTCCATTATATTTTTTTAAGTGAAATCTCAAACAATTATCAATGCTCCAAGGAGAGGCTCAATTACTTTAAAGATCTGACCAAATAATACAAAACCAGTGAGACTGTTTCACTCACCATGAGGGTGGTGCGACACTGAAATAGGTTGCCCAGGGAGGTGGTAGAAGCCCCATCCCTGGAAGTCTTTAAGGCCAGGCTGGATGGGGCTCTGAGCAACCTGATCTAGTGGTAGGTGTCACTGCCCATGGCAGGGGGGCTGGAACTAGATGATCTTTGAGGTCCTGTCCAATCCTGACAATTGTATGATTCTATGATTCTGAAGAGAAGAGCTCATGATGCCCTTGCCCGGGCTTGTTTTCCCAGAAAGAAAGTGAAGATTGAAGCTGCTGAAGTGGATGATTCATTCCGGGATGTGGAAGGTACAAAGAAGGAAGCATCAGCTTTCCTACTTCAACTCAAAGTCCCTGGATACCCATCAAATTACTACTACAAGCCAAAGGGCTGTCCCAGGGGACAGAAGAGCAGCAAGAAAAACACAGTGAAAAGGTTCCTGAGTAAGGACAAACATCAAGGTATCCAAAAGCTGCAGAAGACTGGTACTGATGGGGCCAGCGTTCACTGCAGTAGAAGGGCTGCAAAGCAGATGGTGGCTTCTCTGAACTTGTGGGAGGGTGAAGGAAGCCCTTCCCAGGGGGCTGGCCATGAAGCCATATTCTCCCACCCATCTCCAGGAGGAACCCACACCTAGTATGAACCTGCTAGTATCTCCCAATCCAGGTTTCTTTTGCATCTGGAATACAAGCAGTCCTTCACTTATATTCTTGGCAGGAAGACTTGCTTCATAAACAAGTGTTTAAAGAGAAGGACCAGATGCTACCCTCCTTCAGCATGCAACAACAGCAAATAACATAATCAGGGGCTGATTACAAGACTGATTTCCACTCTGTAATTTAAGATGTGTAGCAGGTAATGATGTGTACTGCACACCATGCACCATAGCTTGCGTGCTGATCATTCTATGCCATAACCTCAGCTCCTGTAAGGTAAAGCTTTTTCAACAGCATTTCTCATTTCTGGGCAAATTCTCTAAAGGCTGTGAGAAGCGGAATAATGTCCTTATTTCGCTTGCAACAAAATGTGTGTTCTGAACATGTAATCCATAGTCCACGGGATAAGAAGATCAGAAACCCAGGAGGACTAAGGCAATTTTGCAGGATCCATTGTGAAAATGTCAGCAACTGCTTAGTTTGTTCCAATGGTAAATAAACTCAAACACGGTGTTTAAACATGGCGATCTAATCACCCAAATGATAACCCTCATTATATTGTGTAAACTGTGTTACCAGTTACACTATGGAAGGAACAGAAAGGGTATCAAAAAATGAAGATAACCAAAGCTGTATTTTAAACACCATTCTAAGCAAAGAAATAGACAATGAAATAATAAAATATAACCTGAGCACAACGCAGCTCTGGCACTATAAATCAAGCAGAAGCAAAGAGGAACATTTCTGAAGCCTGTCAAACCACACTACACAACCAGCTCATCCCTGGAGTGCCACCAGCATGTTCAGCACAGCCTGGCAGAGGGTCCTGCATGAAATGCATGGGAGCTGCTGTAAGAAACAGAAATTCTTTGCTTGCAACCAGGTAGAGAGGTTGAGACGTGGTAATCTCACTGTGCAAGCTGAGAGGTATGCAAAAGTAAATAAATGTTACTTAGAAAGAAATGCTTTCAGGTTTTGTTGTATTTTTAAACATCTAGTGCTTCAGTAGTTTAGGACCCATTCCACTGAGCTTTAGCTTCATTCTTCACTTTCCATTTGCAAAGGATTTTAGCAAGGCGCTATGTCCTTTAGCATTTGCTTTTTTCCCATCATGGTATGAGCAGCATGGGATCTATGTCTCTGGCCTGTGTTCTTTTCCCATCTTCTGCTTGTCCCTTCCACCAAAAGCTGATATTCAGGCCATCTCTTACAGTTACTGCTTCTTTTTGTGTAGCTCCAAACGCTTTTCCTCTCATCCTAACAGATTGTCATCTCTTCCACACTCTTGACTGCTACCGTCTCCTCCTCTCTGGCTGCTATTCTTGAATCGTCATCATCCTTTCCTTTAACATCATGACCAGTACAAGCATAACAAATAATAAATATAAGAAATATTGCTGATAAGACCGTTTTTACTACACTTCCTTCCTGACCCCTTCAACTCATCCCATTGATTTCACCTTCCACCACATCAAACACCAGTTTTCTGTCTTACCTCTCAAAACCCCTTGGGATAAAAGTCCTGCATGTCACCTCATCTAGAGAAGGTTACTGTCACTCCATCACCAGAAGAATCCTCAGTCTCCTGGACCTCCATCCCTCCTACAAGCCCGTGTTTGCCCTCTTTCCCTTCTCCCCTTACCTTTGACAAAAATTCTTTTAGCATTCATGGAAGCAGCATTCACCCACCCACCTCAAGGCTTACTTTCCCCACAAGCTATCCAGGAGAAACAATCCGAGGAAGGGTGGTCATGCAGCGAGCTGGCATTTCCACTCCCATGAGAGGAAAAGAGGGCTCACACTGCCCCTCTCCCTGCTTCCTTTTGTTTTGTGCATCACATATACTTGAAGACTGAGGCTATGATTTCCTACCCATAACACTGCACTGTCAGACCTCTGCCTTGTCTGGCTTCAGGTAAGTAACACTAAGTGAAAATACTACTAGTAGTTCGTTTCTAGTAATGGGACTTATGACAAAAATTCTCCTTGCCTTTTACATCATCTTGCTACCTTGATCTAATTCATATTAAGGATTTTTATTTCCTTTAAGTAGAGTTTGTGAAAGGCTTCAGAATTTGGAATCAAAATCAACAGTGCTGTGTGCCAATGGCATATGTGTGTACTCTCATGTATATACACACAAAGACCCTCAATGTTTACACTTGTAGATTCTCTTATTAAAAAATAAACCCAGTTTTTAATAAAGATTTCTCATCAGAATTCATCAAGATCATGCATTGATTTTAATATTTATTTAAAACAACTGTGACCTTTTAGAGGCTCACTCGAGGGCTTATTACATTTTTCTATCCAAAATGAAATTGCTTTAATTTTAAGCATTTATTGTTGTTATAAAGATGAGGAATGGTAGGGTACAGTCAATTATAATATGGCATAATGCAGTAAGTACAGTTTAGTTCAGAGACTGACTGAAGTGACCCACTGATACACATCACTGAAGGAAAGTGAGTGTTCTTAAACAGAAAGAGTAACAACTAGCAGAAGTCTCCCAGTAAGTGAAAGACTCGAGGAAGGTGCACTGTGAGTGCTGAACTTCCCTCTTTTATCACCCCACAGAAAGCTAACAGGGGAGAGGAAGGGCAAAGGTTTTTCTCTCAGGGTCTGCTGTGGAAGCAGTACAACAGGACGCACATGCCCCCAGTTTGAGCAAGCTTTATGGACGCCCCAGTATCAGCATGCCCCAGGTGTGTCTGTGTCGACATTAGCCAATTAATGCATGCACTGAGGTGTTTTATTAGATTTACAAAATAGGTTCCTCAATTATTATTTTTTTACATTCAATTTGGTTTTCCTCTGTTTTCCAAAACACAGGATGCTAGCAGATCTGAGGCAGCTTAGCAGAACGGCAGCCAGTTTTCTGTCTGTGTTTTGGCAGAAGTTTGCTGACACATTTCTGCAAAACTTTTTCGTTTTCCTGCAACATTGTTGAGCAGCTCTAACAAACAGCCAGCTTCTTGCTCTCCTCGCTACTGACCATGGATATTCAGATCCCAATGGAAACACAGAGGGAATATACACTCTTTTGAAAGTAGGGATAGTGATTTTTTCTGGCTACCAGCAGCCTTTTCTGGCTACTAGGAGCCTTTTCCCTGTCCCTGGAGTAGTCTTTGTTGCTTCAGGGAGTAGGCTGGCCCCAAGCGATACCTTGACCTCACCTCTCACTCTTGCTGTCAGCGTGGCAGCTGAAGCCTCCTTCAGCCAGAGGGAACAGTTTCACTGCAGATTTCCAGTGCCAGAGAGCTGCAAGCATATCTGTTTACTGAATTCTAATAATCTCCATGTGTTTCGTAGCTTGACTATCTAATGTCAGTATTCATCCAGCACAGCAGAGAATAACTTGAAGGGAGCCACCCTCACCAAATCTAACTATCAGAAACCCATTTCCTCTTCCATCTTACAAGCACAATCCCAGATTTTAAAAATCTCATCTGTCAGTCAGGGTATTTGCCACATTCTGTATTCATCCCCACGGCTGCTGGGTGCTCACTTATCAAAGCATTTGTCTGCAAAGTGGTAAAGAGATACCCATTTAATTCTGACCTTTAAAGAAAAGGGGGAAATGCTTAAGTGGCAGACTGGATTGCAAACAGGACAGAGAGCTTTCGCCCTTTGGACTGCCATCTAAAATGAGTAGCTTGCGGAGGTCTGTGGTGAACTCAATCAAACCTGGAGCAGACAGCTGTCTGGACTGTGTTAGGCAGATCTCAGTGGCTGTGAAAAGGCTGCAATTCACCTCTCACTGACTCCTTCAAGGGAGGGACTGCTCCAAGCTGAGCTGAGGCTGTTTGGCTTAGATGGGCGGCACCTTCATTGTGAGGGGGCTGAGAGGGTCCAGTGAGTAGCTGGAAAGTGTCAGCCTCTGAAAAAATGAAGAGTTGGGGCTTTTGCACTTATTTTCTAGAGCTCAGCCTAGGGGTCAGACAAGATCACAAACTGAGCCTATGTGAAGGGACATAGTGATAAACAAGTTATTGCCAGAATTGTTAATGCCTTCTTTCTTTTTGAAGCATGAAGATTAATTTCCTCCTTACACATATGATATAATTTTGTAGTGGTCAGCACTATGTGGGGACTGTTGATATACAGATAACTAATTAGATAAGGCTCCATTTATCTGCGAAAGCCACAGTCTTCTGAAGGCAGGCTCACAGCAGAGCAGAGACTGCACAAGTTGTATAATGCGTTCCTGGCTTTTGAAGGAAAGCCAGGCCAAGTCCTGTATGGCTTTGTTGACTGAAGGCATACTTTTCCAAAAAAAATCAAAGCTTAAGTTGGATTCCCGAGTCTGTGTTTAAGCCTCAGAAGTGCAGCTGGATTTTCAACCTACCAACACCCTTGAAATCAGCCTATGTTCCAAGTATGCTGGAAGTCAGACCAGTTATGTAGGAGCCAAGGTCTGGCAGCATGGCCAAGATGTCCAGAATGCACTCCAGTGTTTCAGAGGCATACAGGAGGCCTTAGCTAAAAACCCATGCCAAGATATGGGCAACCATGATGTTTTTCTTGCCTTCCCTAATACAAGAAGCATTTCAGTGAAAACAGTGCTCTGACTTTCTCGTGACCTTGTTGCCCTGAGGACTGTTCATCTCTGCTGATGATTAGCATAAAGGGTTTCCTCTCTGATTTAGACTTGCTTAAGTTTTAGACTTGGTCTTGGAACTTAAGTACAGAGGGTGGGAAAGGAAAGACACGGAAAAGCATTAGCTAAAGTAGAGAACTAGATGACAACTCTAGCAGCTACCAAGCAAGATCAGCAATATATTTATCTGTCAGAGAATGGGTGTTGGTTTTTTAAAACAAAACAAACAAACCAGACTTCAGAAAGTCTACCTCCAATATATGTCAGAAAACAATACACTGAGTAACCTCCCTACCCCCAAGAAGGTATTTTTTACTCAGAAAAAAATTGCTCTGATCATTTTTGTGGATTGAATGTTGACAAGACAGCAGCAGAGTTTCTCTCTGGCCTTTAAAGACATGATAGTAGGATATGCCTGAAATCAAGGACACTTTCTGTCTCTGTCTTGGTCCTTAGCAATGAAGACAAATCAAATGGTATTAGACCCCATGGACTGTCTATACAGAGAGGCTTTTAAAAGGATCAAGAAGTAGGAAAGTGTCTCCAGGCAACCTATGAAAATCACTTCTTATGTTACCCTGCGCCTCTGGAAAATCAGCATCATTAACTATTTAGTTAAGAGAAGAGCTAAGGGAGTATAAAAACAGACACTGATTTCTGCCATTTTCCACAATAAAGGGAGATAGGGAGGTGAGGGAGTAGAAATGCTCCATATGAGAAGGAAACATATAGGATTTTTTGAAAAGCTCATGTACATCTTGACCTGAGTTCTCTTGCTGTTTGCAAAGAGCAAGTAGCAGAGAGACATCCTGCAACTTCAGCAGAAAACCTGTGTTGTTTACATCTGATGAGACTGAAAGGAGAGCTAGAATTTATTTTTAAAGATGATGTCTTAATTTAAAAAACTTAAAAAGCTATAATTGGCTCAAACCTCTGCACGTGAACATGACAACTTACAGTCACAGAGGAACATCCATGCAAAATCCACTGCAAAATGCTACTTGGTTTTGACCAAAGGGATTTTCTTATGCCAACTGCCCATTTTCTTTCCTCCTCATGTCCAATACTTCACATCTCCAAAGTCAAGGATCAGTGCTGCAAATGTTATAACAGCACAAGTGAAATTATACACAGGACTCACAGAGTTACAGTCACTAAATGCCTTGATCACAAAGCACAGCATGAACAGCCCCTAGATGATGAAATCCATCCCAGCAGACCTGCGCCAGAAGACTAACTGGGACCTTCATTTGAGCAGTTAAAGCAAACCACAACATTGTTTTACTGCACTCACCACCCTCAAAAGATTCAGCTCAGCTGCTAAAATGATTGCAGTGCTCAAGGAGTAAGAGGATTTTTTTTTTTCTGCAATTCAGGAGTCTTAAAAACAAAAGTTGTTCTGTGCCACTGTCTCATATACTCTCCAATTCCACTCACTATTCACTATTAATACATTCATTAAACTACATAAATCCTAAAGTCTATAAACCTAAGAAACAGATTTGCACTTCGCTTACTCAAAATTGATTTGATAAATTAACTGAAGAAAACTGACTTCATTTTGTGTTATTCCTAGAAACTTGTTTCCATTTAATATCTTCTGAAAGCAAGATATCCTGAGCATAAGTAGGAATTCACAGCAACTAAAGGTCATAAATATTGGGGGGGTTGGGGTTTGTTGTTACTGACATTGGATTCATGTTGTACTGGTCAAGAGTACATCTACCTACAAGAATGCCTGAGCTTGGTGAAAAACAACTTTGTCAGATATATTCTGTTATGAAAATTCTGCAGTCCTGTACATCTCGATAAATCAGAGAGGGGTATTGTTTTATTCCTGTTGACTTAGTAATACTTTAAAATGCTTCTTATGCAAAAGCATGAAGGCAGATTGCAAAAGTGCAGTTACGCAAACTGTACAACATTCAATAGAATAATTGTGTTGCATTTTACGTATGATAGTAATGAGCAGATAGGTATCAGAGTGATTGAAATATATCTGAAATTGCTGCTTGCCAGCAGAGAATTATACTCCATGAGGGGTTTTCGTACTAGCCGCATCATCAAAATATCTATAAAAACTCTTTACCACCTTCCATGATTTTGCTTTCCCTTTTCTTATCCTCTCCTAAGAGATGATTATATTCACTTTCTGTTATTTTGTCCTAATGATGCTTATTTTAATGACTTCTGCTGCTGTTTTACATCTTCCTCTATTTTTGACACAGGCTGGTATGTACTTATATTAGAGAAGCCAAAGTCACTCGGGGTGATCTGCAATCAGGTCACCCAGGTGGTTTTGGCAGGACTCAGGGAAGCTGAAGATAAATGCTTGGGCTTGGAGGGTTGCAAGTGGAGCTTATTCAAGCTCTCATGCTGTCTGTTACCCTGGGGCAGCGAACACTGTGGACTCCAAAGCTAGATGCAGTACCGCAGAGATGAAGAAGCAGGCAAGAGTAGCTGTGATGTTACATAGTTACAGTTTTACATGAAGTACGTACTTTCCATATTGAAAATAAGCACACGATGTGCATGGTATCTGTGGAGAACTACAATTTAACAGATAAATACTTACAAATAGTTCAGTACAAGGCATTACAGTAATGCTTGTATTACTCTGAAATGTCACCTGAACCCTAAACCCTAGGCATTGACTGTTTTGCAGAACATCTTGCAAAGCTTTTGAAGTATGTATCAAACTAGCTCTGGGGGACAAAAAAAAGTAATGAAATGATGCTATTTGATGGGTGCATGGAGGTGTGTGTGCTTATTCAGGTCACCCAAGCCAGTGTGCTAGCACTCTGCATGGCACTCCAAAAACCTCACTCAGTTTCAGGTAAAATGTTGCACCGTATTGCAATGCAGATTTTACTGTCTCATTTTTCAGAAGCAGCAGGAGACACTAAGAGAATCTGCATTACAGGTAGAAGTATTTGATATCTAATAGAGTACTTTATTAGATCCTTCCTTATGGGGATCTTCTGTTAAACATTTGAAATACAATGTATTGCCTTAGATAAATACGTAATAGGAATTGGGAGTTATTAATGCTATTAATGCATCATAAAAAGACTATTTCAGCAACAGTAGTTACCTCATTAAATAGGAATCGCAATCCTGAAGATTCAGTTATGTATATGCTTTTAATTAACTTCCAATTCTAAACAAAAGTTTAATTATAATTGCACCTAATACACCCAGAGGATGAAAGGGCCCACTCAACAAAGGGCATTCTGCCATCATTAAATGATCACAAAGGGAACTAGAAATTGATGGTATTTTACCATATTGTTCCAAACCCCAGGAGATTCGCATCAGATATGCTTCACAACATTTAAGGAAATCAATTCTGGAACCCCAGTAAATGAATCCATAAATTACACTTTAATATCTCGAAGTGCTGCCTTCCTCAGATGGAATTTGTCACTCCCAGGATCGATATGGAGAGTACGGGCTTAGGCAAGCCTTATGGAGAGCAATCCATGTGACTGCATTTCTATACTGTATTTCAGCATGCCACATTGCCAATGCATCTGTATCTAAACAAGCAGACATCCCATTCTTGGAGTGAAGTCTGGATATAAAAATTTGCTCCAGGTTAATCCTCTGTTTCAGAGGAAATACTGGAAGTCTGTTAACCAAACCTGACAAATGCATGACGAAAAATATGACTATATGAAAAAATGATTGAAACACTTAACATTTGGTAGAGCGACTGTTGCTGTCTCAGTGCGCAAAAATCAAAATGGAAGCTTCTTCTTAGCAGCAAGTTATTGAGCAAATAACTCTCTCGGGAGAATTACGATGAACAAAATTGCCCTCCAGTAATGTCCAGATACCATCAGCAAGTGGCCAGCTTGTTTAAACCCCACACAGGGAAAGGGTTTGTGGCGTCCCTTTGTTTAACCACCCCGGCAGTGACAGCAGAGCACCGCGAGGGATTTATTCGGTGGGAGTGTCAGGTTTTTGATAGGAGTTCTTTTACTGGGACTAGACTTTTTACTGGGACTAGACCAAAGTTCCTCCCTTAAAAGGCATTTTGCAGGGGTGATGCTATAGTAGATCTGGTAGAGGCAGTGGGACCTGCTGCCATCTCTGTGCTGACACTGAAAGTTGGACAGCTGACAGCAAGGCAGACCTATGTAACAACATAAGATGAATCGTGTGGTGCAGCTAGGGAGTGCCAGCACATACCCATGTGTCTGGCCTTGACAACAACGAGCAGTGCTATATTTTCCCACTATGAGGACAGGAAAAGAGAGAGAGTCCAGGGATGGAGAAATAAAATGAGTTAAATCCTCATTTTCTCTCTCTATTATAATTTTGTGGGTGAAACTGTCTTCATTAGCAAGAGCTAGTAGTCCAGCTGTAATCCACTGCTGCTGGGAATCCTACGCCTGCATTGTAAGTATCTGGGGTTTTTTTACTGCAGACTGGATATAGCCCATCTCCTCTGGGACCCCCTGCATGTGTGGCAGGGGTCATGGTTGGAGGACAGCTGCCTCCAAGGGACCATGCCAAGGGCCATGCTAACCTTTCCTCTGCCTCACACGTACTGTGAGAGCATCTCTCTGTCTTCCATTACACACTCAAGGTCTTGTGCAGAGGTGACGCCTGCGTCCTGCCCCATACACTGCATGGTCCTGCCACCACCTCATGCCTTATCAGGACCATACTGTGATTTCTAACCTTGTCCCTTGTTCTTCAAATGGAGAGCGAATTAATGGGGGCAGACAGCAATAGACACCGCTAGGCACTGCAGGAGATGAGCAAAAGCTGGCACTGTGCTGCCTCATGGTGTAAGACCTGAAAGTTTCCATTCTTGATCCTCATGTACATCTGCAAAACCATAAATCAGTTCTGGGTTTATTGCACAAGAAAACGTGAGAAGAGCTCGCGGGTACATTCCCATCGAGCCTTGTAAGCATTTGTGTAAGCATTCTGCTGCTCACACTCTTCTGCTTGCTCAGTCAAGAAACGCACTCCTCTTTGGCAACAGCTGAGCTCCCTGGCAGAGGGCTCAGCCTCCTCTTGCTCTCTGCAGAGCAGTGCAGCAGCTTTTCCTCCTTCCTTATTTTCTAGACTATATCATCACAAAAGTGGTGCTCACTCTTACAAGCACATGCTTTACCTAGGGGATCAAAAGGAGTGATTTTTAGGCATCCAGAGTAAAAAGGGTTGCTTTGAATGTTCCCACTGTAGAAACAGCCCAGATAGATGCCAGCATCCAGCCACTGGTCAGTCCTATCATGGGTCATAGGGCATTTATTTATCGTGTCATTTCTTCTCATCTGGCTCTAGCAATTGCAGTGCAACTGACAGACGTGGCAGGCTTTTTTGTCTTAAAAAGAAAAAAAAAAAAAAAAAGAAGCCTGAGAGAGTCTCCTGTGTTTTTTCAGCTTCCTTTAATGCTACCTGCACCCAGCATGAATTCAGTAATAAGAGAGAGCATTAATCCTGTGATCAGCACAATTCACCAGGTTATCCTTCTATTTATTTTTGGAAACTGGTACACTACCACATGCGCAACGTTTTCCCTAAAACCAAGGCAAAACTTCAGCACGTTAGAGAGAACGCTGATTTAACTTATCGGATCAGAAAATGAGAAATGCTTTCCAGTGAAAAGGTACAAGCAGACAAGAGGAAAACACAGGGAGAAAGCAGAAAACTCCCTGCCTTTCACCAAGTTTGCGTGCACACACACAAAAATCTGACATTTTAAATGTTTTATTTTCTGATTCCTCTCCCACCATTATGTTAAAAAAAAGATTTTCCCTGAGTTACTCAGATAAATAGAAATAAGATGCACCAAACAATTTTTTTCCAATGGCATCATGTACAGTGAGGTACCAGCCAACCTCATGGATTTTTGTAACAAGGGATAATCCTTCCACCACACCTTTTTGCTTTAAAATAAGGTAGTTAAAGAGTCTCTCCTTTATTCTCATAGTTCCAGTCTGCAAGTGATTATACAGGAGAATAAAGTCAGTTGGTTGTTTTGTGTTTTATTTTTCTGGATAGGAATGAGACCTTTGATCTAAGGCAATATCAAAGTCCCTGGAAAAGAATGTTTCTAAGAATTAGGGAGCACCAAACTTACAGTGTGGAAAACATTTTGTATGTGAGAGGCAGCAGTTCTCAGACAATGACAATATATGAATCCAGAATAGCACAAAACAGAGAGGACTCCTCTCTGCAATGATGCAGTCCAGCCTGGAGAAGCTATTCTGAGGAGTGTAAAGTATACATGCTCAGACACATGGGTCAGGCAATATCTCTGAAAGTCAGACTCTGGGAGACTAAATTTGGATAGCCAAAATTAGAGGCCGGTTTTGAAAATATGAGCCTGGGTGGAAAATTTTGCACTGCACATAAGCAACATGCCATTTTCACAGGCTTTATAACAACTTATTCCTAAGCTAGCATTTCTTCAAATATAACAAAAATACCCCTCTTCGGTTCAGATGAAGTTATTTGACTAGTCAGAGTTCATAAATTAAGGCAAACATAAACCTCAAACACAAACAGTTGCAGAATTACAGCCTGGTATGTGGAAAAATAGTCACCTTGTGCTAGGCAGGCTCAAAAAGAGCTTCACCAAAACCTGTTTTTAAAAGCAGTCCCAGAGATACAGACCTTACATTTGCTCAGCTGAAGTATTGTTGTTTTTCCTTAGGGAACTCTGAGCTGCACTGGACATGACAGTTTTCCTCCTTCTGGAAAACCATCCTCTGAGGGCATTTTTGGAGGTAGAAGCCGTTCTGTGGGAAACCCAAAGAACTTCATATGGGGATGCAGCCCCAGAATGGCACCAGGTGATGCAGGGCAACTTAGCCCACGACACAGTCAGCGGAGAATGGCTTCAGCCACCCTGCAGGTCAGTTCCTTGCAGACATGGCCTGCAGGAGCTGCAACGATGTCCCACACCAGCACTTCTATCCTTCTTACACAAACTGAGCATTTCCTTACTCAGACACATGAAATATTTGCGGGAGATTAATCAGCTCCTAGCTATGAGTAAGTTACTGAGCTGATTACTAAGAAGAAGACACTCATCTGTGCAACTCCATGATATATACATTGTGCAACAGTATGGACCTGTGACAACGCACTCTGCTGTTGCCATTACCCAGCATCTCTCTGCTGCTGTTTACCAGCAGCAGTTTCAGTAACTGACATTTCCTTAATGATCCTTCCTTTTTTGTATTTGTCGTGTCTCCCTTACTTTAGGTTCCAGGTAACAGGAACAATGCAGTATTCTTCATTTACATTTAATTTGCCTGTATTTCCCCCCTGCTCAGTTTGTACAAGAACAGTCTGTCAATTCCTCCCTCAGAGAGTTAACACTCAGGCTTTCTTCAATTTCTTTTGACCCCTACTATAAAATTCATTTTGATGAATTATTTATGTATGGAGCTCCCCAAGGAATTATCATTTGTATCTTCTATAGTTTCTGCCTGTCACCAGCTATTACCGAATTACATCAGCTGGACAGCAGCTGCCAGTATTCAAACCAGGATCCTCCTCCACCTTGGCTTTTTGCATCACCTAACAGACACAAACCAACTAGCTCCTAGAGAGGGTTATTTTATAGGTCTGCTCCTTTGCTCATCTTGGAGGTTAAAGTTGGGTTCATTTTATTTCCTGATAAAATTTGGTATGGAAGGCAGCAATAAAGAAAAAACATAGATGCTGTTACTTCTGTGCATTTAGGTGGGCAAATAACGCAAAACCCCAAATCTATCCCTGCCTCAGACCACAGCATAGTTGTATCTGGCCATGCTCAACAGTCAAGTAGAAACAACTGTCTTTTCTTAAACTGACTTAATTCAAGCATCAGTTTTGGGAAGCAAATGTACACACAAGCTCCCCAAACCCTCCTTCAAAAATAAAGCAAAATCTTGGGTGTGTTTACTTATCCAGCAATGGACCCTGGTTGTCATCTCCTTAGTCATTTACCCAAAGCAAGACCATAATACTGTCATATTTACTGACCACTACAAGAAGTGGGTTCTTCTAGACTTAAGGTCCTTATTGTTAGAGCAATTAAAAGCTTCACAGAAGCCCTTTGAACGTGACTTATAATCCACCCTGGCAATAATAAATGTTTATGTGTATTTATAGCTAAACAGGCAATAAAATCTTTGGAGGTTGGGTGTTTTAGTCAGATAAAACCTCTGTGTACAGAAAATCCACATGTAGACCTGTTTCACCTGTTTAACTGTGGGTTTTTTTCAGAGATTTTTCTGTGTGTCTGAAAACACAGATTGGAGTGTTTTCAGTTTCACATTTAACTTGACTTCCTCTGGCTTCTTTCATTTTTAGTCTGTTTTCTCCCTATCTCTAGGTTCCTGTGGCAACAGAAGCGAGTGTCAGAAAGGAAACAAAGAAAAAATTGCGAAGCACGGGAAGAAAAACAGAAGCAAAACTTACACTTAAAAATTCACGCTTTTGACAATATCTAAAATAAATATCCAAAATGTGTTAGAAAAATGTTTTTTCCAGCCTTAAAGCAGCCATCCGTAACACTTTCTTGCCCTTCCATTCCCTGCACTGTTAGCTTGGCCGGGAAATTTCGTGTTGAAGGAAAGCACTGAAACAATTCCAAGCAGACGTCTTTGTAAGAAAACTCCATTCTTCTGTACAGAAAGGAGTTCACTGTTAAACAGAATAAAAAGAACGGGCAGCAAAGACTTACATTTAGGCTTCGTCCCTCATCATCAGTACAGGCTTTGATTTTTTTAGAGAAATCCCTACACTTGGGATGCACATCGCACAGGACAGCTAGCACTAGGGGTCAACACAATCTAAACATAACACCTTTGAAGACATACCTTCAAACCTCGATTTGAACTCATTAGTGAATCCTACTGAAGTGCACATATTGGCACACCCAGTCCCTCTCACCCGCTGCAACCCTTGTGAGTGGCATGAAAGTGGGAATTGGCAGAGGCAGGGGCCAGCCTGTATCTCACTTTCTCATGATCCATGATAAGAGCATGCCTCATAAAGTTCAGCCTTATTATTAGTTTTTCATAGAGAGGAAATTCGCCCCAGCAATTTTAAATGTTCCCTGTTTTCCACAACTGCTCTACTACTACCATATTCCTTCTTTATGCCTTTTTAAGGGAATAAGAACAGTGTGCCTGAGAACTCAGTGTAAGATATTTCGATGCAAGATGGCCAGGTACAGCACAACAGTATCACCACATCTGGTTTGATGTCTCTCCATGACATACCCCTAAATCAAGTGCAAAAAAACCCAGGGGTTTTGTTTAAAATCATACTATTTCACATGGTTTTGATAACACCATGGAGTCTGAACACTCAAGAAAACCTTAGCAATATTGATACATGTCGTACAAAGTCCTTAGTCTAGAATTCAAATCTGCTTTCTTTTTCTAATCTGTTCCATTTAAGTACATAGGAATTGTTCTCTGGATTTCAGGTTTGCAACATACTTCTTTCCAGATACAGCTCTGAGACTAGAAACTTTTCTTTCAGTAAAAGGTCAGAAAACGTAGCTGTATAACAATCCTAGGAGCAAGGATTTGAGGGAAAATACCACTTGAAGTCATGAGAGCTGGCAGCATAGTAGTCAAAATATCTTTGCTATTTTTTTTGGTGTAACAGCAACACCTTGGTAAGTCAGTGTTGATTAGCGCAAATTGCATCACATCCTGAAACGTGTCTTTGAAAAATTAATACTGAATCTGATTATTTTTCCTTACAGTCACATAATTTCCAATGTTTTCCTAAAAGCTCCAGCTTCTCAAATTACATATACTCATGAGAACCACTGGGTTTCATTTCTCATGATAAGGCGATGGAAATCTCATAGAACGAAGTCAGGCAGTTAGATACCGGCCAAGAGAATTTTGGCTATAACTAGCATCTCATCAGCTGTACACAGAAGAAGGGAGGAAAGGCAGGGGAACAGTCAAAGGACTGAGGAATGGCCCTGAGCTGCTGGCGTGATGCAGAGGAGAAAAAATCTGGGATGCACTGGTTGAAGTGCTGCAGTGGGCAGGGAGAGGTATTTTTCATACTATATGTAACTTCTGGTGGGACCACAATCAGAATGTCATCTGAAGTTCTAAAGAAGCTGAACTCAAACTGGAACAGGTGCAGAGACCTAGTAGGATGGGAATGGGGAGTCAGTTTTACTGATGAGACAAATATAGCTTAATAGGGTTAGCCTAGCAAAAGAAAGGATGAGGGGGATACAATTACACTTTATAAATACATGCCCAGATACCACCAGTGCTGAAGAATCATTCAAACTATAAGACGATGTTGGCAGAAGAACAAATACTATGAAAAAAGTCAACTATTTTAAGATAAAAACACATTTGTAACCATCAGAGGAACAGTGGGTTGTAACAGTATTCCAACAGCAGCAGTAGATGCTAGTAAGCTAATTACTTTTATAGTAGAAAAATAGTAAATTGATGTAAGGGATTTTATGACATGGTACCTGCTGTAACAGTGGGTGTCCATTAGGCTGTATGCTCCTAGAAAGGTTCTGGTTGTCATGGTCAGAAGGTAGAAAACATACGTAAATATAAACTCTGAAAGCTGAGATCCATGAAGTCAGTTAAACAAAAGTAAATAGGTAACTCTTTTTTTTTTTCTTTTTTAATCTCCTGAGTTTATGTGGCTTGAATCTGTTTTTTTAATACATAGGATGCTCACGGTTCAAGTGATGATACCCAAGTCAAACTCAGTAGAGAGTTGAATGAACTCCAGTGAGAGAAAAAAAGTGATCCCTTGCTTATTGCTTATTACCCTTCCCTTGCACCATGTTCCATGTCATTCCACCCTGCCCATCTACAGAGGCTGGCTCACGGAGATTTCCTCAGCTTTGGTCAAAAGGATAGTTTGTCTGCTTAGCACTGGCAGCACCACCACAGCCAAAGAAAAACAAAGAAAGTGGGACAAGGTCTTATCTTGGTCCTCTGCTATAGCTGGTGGTGGATTATGTGCCCAGCTCCTTCCTGGTCAGAACACCCCAAGTGCCTGTTATGCCATAGTTTTGTCAGAGGATTACAAAAAACCCCACTATTTGTATGTATTCAAAGTCTCATAGTAGCCATCTCTCTCCTGTTTCTAATCTTGCCCAAGTGAGCTGACTCCAGTGTCAACTTTTCAGCAAGCAGGCCAAGTGCTTTCTACCAGGTAGGGAAAGGTTTCTGCTTCACATACTTCAAAGGCAGAAGCACACTTGCCTTCAGCAGCACATTTCATTCTTAGGCTCTGAAAGGGCTACCAGCGTCGCTACTCCCATGCAGTAGATCATAAATAACTGTACAGGTAAGTATTTCACTGAGGGCCCTTGGAGTGCAACCTTGTAACTGCTGTAGTCACTAGCCATAAAGATAATTTGTCTGAGTCAGTCCCAGAGGAAGGAGAAAACTTGGGGCTGAAAGATATCTGCTGTGAGAAGACATCAGTGTGCCTTGCTGGCAGCTCTGCCTGCATTGATTTGCTGCAGGCAATTCTCAATCAACATATGAAGAGCACTGGCAGGAGCTATCTCCTAATTATAAATCATTTAGTCAATCAAAATATAGCTCCGCAGCTACGCAAAGATCTCATTTCTTCTCTGGAACCTTACATGGCAAGAAAAATAGAAATGCTGTACCAGGAGAAGGGAAAAACTTTATTTAAAAGTGACAAAAAATTTGAAAGCTTCAGGATCCCATTTGTGGTGTAACTTACAGCATCTTAGGTACTTGTCAAAGCTAATTAAGACAGGCCATCTGCAAATGCTTATGATTGGAAACGTTCCCCCCCCCACCCTGTGCCAGCAGTACAGTGTGTTACAGCCTCCTCACAGCCCATCCTGACAAGCTCTAAGCTGCTTTGCCTGATGCTACCAGTCCTGGGGAACGGAGCACTTTCCTCTTCCCCCAGCTCGAGAGCACATTACTTCAGCATCGCCCTTTGGTTCTGCCACACAGGAAAGAACAGGGAAAGCGTCCCTGCCCCACGTGTCCCATTAGGGACAGGACTATCCCGTGGGGAACAGGGCCAGTACTACTCCTGCATATATGCATAACTCTCAGGTCAGCTCCCATCGCTGGGCTGGGACACCTGGCTGGGTACCCTATGGTAGCAGCTTCATTTTTGAAGCACTGAACTAGCAATTCACTGGCTTTGGCAAGCGATTTGCAGGTGGAGCGGTGGGCAGTGACAGGTTAGCTCAGAAGGAATGAGACCTGCCAGTCCACCCCAGCATGGCAGACACGTGGGTGTTGGCAGACCTGGGAGGTGTCTGTGGAGGAGCAAGTCGAGCAGGGCAAAACAGTTCACAGGACTAACACCCAGGCAAAGGGCACCACAACCTCCTGTTGCTAGCGAGCAGTGGCCTTGATACACAAATGTTTAGTTTCTCCTTAGCAACGCTGCTTTTTTTTTTTTTTTTTTTTTTGCCCATGAAGTGCTCTTTGTACCCTGAGGAAGCCAGGAGAGCTGGAAGCTCCTGAGGAGTATAGCCTTATAGGGCAGCCAGAGGCAGGGCCACCAGCCCAGGGTTGTCCTGGGCAAAGCTATCACTGTGCGCACATTTGGAAAGGTCTTTCAAATGTTAGAGGCCATTTGGAAGTGTCACAGTTGGATGGGACGAGGGCTGGGACATTTAGAAATCCATTTTGATTCTAACTCTATAAACTCTGCCTTGGCCTCAGGATTTCTTTCCCAGCTGAAGTTGATCAACACAGTTAAAGTGTATAGATTGAGACTTTAATCCCAAGGGCGAAATTTCAGTTGCCAAGCAGAGTAAACTGCAAAACAGCTCTCCCATTGGTGAAGGTCCACTTCGGAAAAAGTGACAAGGACCATCTATCCTTGGGGTGACACCCGCCTCCTGCTCACTGAGCACCCGTTGCTTCCAGCAGGAAAGCTGAAGTTCACTCAGTATGTCCTGCCAGTGAAGCAGGAGCTCCAGCCATGAGAGCTCGCTTTGACGTGTGCCTAACACAAAGACGCGGGCTTATACTGAACCTTCAAAGAGGCACAGGGAAAATAAAGCCACATTTCTTTTCTTTACAAAGCACTGCAAAGAATGCCTGCAGAGTTTTTGGCTTTGCTTTTCAAAGAATCACATACATTGATGTTGTACACACACACAAATTCTTTAATTTTAGGTCCTGACCACCTGTCAGGAGATGACATTAGGGTAGCGCTCAATACCTAGATAGCTTGAGCAAAATATATTTGTAGTGTTTGCAAGCACCCCACACACTTAGGAAGAAAAATAATCTCAGTGTGCAATTTTTACTACCACACTGAAGCTGAAATAAAAATCTTAATGTTATCTCTTTATTCAGATGTTTTTAATTAAAGAGGTCTTATTCAACAAATCAATACTATACTTGAAGTAAACTGAATTTCCCTGAAAGATTTCATAATACAATTGTCAGTTGCTTTTCTTTTCTGCTTGGTGGACACATCTCTCACACATGATGCCTAATCAAGGTTTAATACTTCATTGCCATGCTTTGCATTGAGACAGTCTTATACGGGATCTGGGGGTGCTGTGCACAGGGCACTCTCAGGTCAGACAGACTTTGAATGAGAACCTCTGGTTTTCCCATCACCAGTGTTACTTATAAAGTAATGCTTCACTGTTTGCAGCTGCTCCAGACACTATCTTTAGGTACATAAGGTATGCATAGTCATGTCCAGCTCGCAGATAACCAAACCAAAGCAAAGAAAATAAAACCACTGTCTATAAAAAAGGCAAATCGGTTCCCACTCTGTGCAGGAACATTGCATTTGCCCCTTCTCAGGGTGGCAGGCAGAGCTTCCAACCCAAGAACTTCTCAGCAGAACCTCTTCCTAGCCACAGCTATATCCCGAACTTTCTCAAAAAGCTGTCATGACCTTGCTTTTGTCATCTCTTTTTCCCCTTTGGACTGATGGACACAAGCAATTCCATTCTGCAGCACTTGGCATTTCTTCTAACTTCATGCAGAAGTTAAAGAACAAGGTTAACAGCTGACCTGGAGACTGGAACCCAGCAGCTGGAATGAATGTGCATTCCCTGTCTGTTGTATTGGGTACTAAGCTAGACTTTCTGTTTGTTGTTGGGAAAAAGCTAAAGAAACATTATTTTTGCAGTACTCCCTATCCCAAAGCGCTCGATAGTCGGCAGAGGTCCAAGACTCACCACAGCCAGAGGCTGGAAAGCACTTCTGAAAAGCAAACAAACAACAGACAAAACCAAATAGGGAAAATGACACAGAGAAACCCCAGTCCCAAGAGCTGGCAGAGATTTTCTGTGAAAGAACAGAAACCAGTTCCGGCAGTGACACCTGTACTCTGCTATAGCGTATCTGATGGCTGGGAGATGTCTAGTATCATGTACTCAAGACAAAAACGAGGAATGTTCTTCCTCTCAGGAACAGGAAAATATAAAATACAAGACTATGCCAGCAGTATAACAGCATTATAAATCACATTTTTTAAAAGAGATGTATAACAATATTTTTAAAGTTCTAGCTACAGAAAAGACCCTTTAATATTATCCTCCAATTATTAGCATAGAGTTTAAAATTACAAGCTCTAAAAGAAAGGTATTTTTCTGCTGAGATAATAATTATAAATGGTTTTCAGACACTGGCATGCATTTAAAGCTTTCCCAATCTCAAACTGATCTCGTCATAATTGTTGAACCTTCACTGAACCCAGAAAAGATCATGCTTACTTCAAATTTGACCCTATTCACCTTACAAGTGTATTTTTCCTCTAAATACCAGCTCTTGACCGTAGGCAGCCCTATCATGGATACTCCCCTTAATATTTCTCTGCTTTTTAATTTCTTGTGTTATGATGAAGAGTAAAATTCATGATGGATCTTTCAGTAAGGACATCTTAAAAAAATGTGTCAAAATCGGATTTTTAAGAAAAGCGGCATCATCTGGAAGTGAAGAATGTTGTACCTGATCATAATCACACTTCTCATGTTCTTTGTCTCGCTGTATAAGTAAACCAGGAGATGCACTGCTGACATCCAAAAGAAGACACAATTCCTTTGAAAAAAAAAGTACCACAGAGATAACAGCAACCGCAGACCGCTGTTCAGTGGGATTCTGAGGACCCCATTCTAGACAGGGATCCGAGACCAGGGAGGGTGCAGCGCTGGCAGAGGGCGACGCAGTTTCCCCTCTAGCTACTGGGAGTCTCAGCAAATGGCATGGGCCATCACTCCACTTCCAGACAACTGAAATTCAGCAACATGGACCCTATCCTTCTTCAAATGAAAAAACAGATGTGATAGAAGCGTACAATAAGTGGCAAGAGGGACAGATGGTTGGAGGAGACGGTGAGAGACAGATGAGAAGGAAAAGAAATCACTAAAAGCTAAAAAATAATTTTAAAACCCCCAAACAAACAACAAAGCTTTTGTCCTCAGACGAACATAACGAGTAAGTTTTAATCCACAAAGATGTCCTTTTTGGCTTGCTGCTTTTGGGGACTGTAAACTGTTTATCTATATTTAATTTTGATGGCTTTTGAGCTCTAACCTCCCAGCTATGCTGAAAAGGAGA
Organism: Todus mexicanus; assembly: GCA_013389965.1. NCBI lineage: Eukaryota > Metazoa > Chordata > Aves > Coraciiformes > Todidae > Todus > Todus mexicanus. Next base: position 8,448 of record WEIS01032946.1, on the reverse strand, counting down.
CACTCAAGTGTAGTTCAAATCCCTTATTTCAGCCTGGGCTCACCTGAATCAGAAGCTTTTCAGTGATACATTGACATTGTCAAGAAGAGAATGTGGCCAGTTACTTTTGAGACAGTTCTGTGCTGAACAGTGGGACTACTGCAGATGTGATGTGAACAGAATTTAGCTTGGTCTAGCCTACCAGCTTTGTGTAGCACGATCACATTATCCTGGGACTTTCTGAAGTTCTGAAAGGTCAGTCTGACTCAAAAAACAGTGTAGAAATCTGGGCTTTTTCTAAAGCAGCTTTAAGACAAAGAATGTACACTGCATCTTTCTCAATCAAGTATTTCTTATAAAATCAGATCATTATTTTTAAAAAATCTTTAAAAAGCAGCTAAAAAATAATTTTAAATACTCGTAGCAAGCAAAATTCCTGCTGAATGTTTTCTCTCCAGTATAGGGCAAACAAAACCACAAGACATATTTCTCCCTATGTCCTGTGAACAGCTTTAGAAACCTCAGGGCAAAACCAGCCTCTGGGCAATATTCAAGGCTGTCAAGACACATAAAGCAGCAGAAAAGTCATCCTCCAGCAATTGTTAACTACTATATACAGATACCAGTAAGCATGCTGGAGGACAAAGGCACTGCTGGCACTGACCTCAGAAGGTTGGAGAAGGCCTGGAAGGTGGCCTCAAACAAAAGGCTTTCTGCTTAAGAAATGCCAGCACTCCAAGGGCTGCCTTTACGACCAGAAGAAAACCCAAACTACAGTGGAGAGAAGTAAAGTAGGACATAAAATTTTATTCTGAAATGATCTCTGGCCACAACAATAAAATGTAACAAATATTCACTAGAACAGTCTTAACTCCTGTCATCAGCTGTACAATACATACAGTATCATAAAACTGGCCACTAGGATTAAAACCCACTACAACATCTTTAATGTTAAGTGGCAACAGCAGCATCTCACAGAAAATTATACATACATATATACACAGTCCACATTCAATCATTTTTCACATGTTTTCAGTACACACAGTTGCAGCATATTACAGTCACGTGTCTAAGTTGTTGCCCAATAAAAACCCAAGCTACTGCTTAGACGTAGTTGTAGCAGTCGAATTGAGTAATTACCATTTGTAGCAGAGATGTACAAGCCCCTAGAAACAATAATTCACAAATGTTGTTTTATTTAAATGCTACCATAGCATTAAACTGGGCAATATTCTAATCTTCGCTGACTGAAAAAAAAAAAAAAAAAGTTCTTTTTGTACTTATCACAAATATTATTGATGGAAAAAAATACTAAAAAAATGGAGAGCATTAAACAATGCACACCCTTTCCTAAAGATTCTAATATTGCCCGATGCTACTTATGTCTGAAGTGTTTTCAACATTCCCATGAAGTCATTTATAACTCCAAACCACTCACCAAGTTAAAAGTGGCTTAAGTGCCTTGCACCCAAATTGTAAAAATCCCTGGCCACCTTTATAAGAGCCAGGCACATATAAAAGGAATGCACTTTGGTTCATACCAAATGCCCTGGGATTAAATCACGCTATAAAAACTAAAGAGTTTGAGGTAAATTTTTACAAATACAGCTGATTTCTGTCTAGTGTCACCATAACAAAAATTTATTAAAAAAAAAAAAAGAAAAGAAAAAATCAATTTGATGTTAAAGTACAACCAATGAAGAAGGGCCATCTTTAACCCCTTAAAGAAACATACTACAAGAACAGAGTTGTCCTCTCCACCCTAGCAGTGTGATTGCCTTATTGTTTCTATTAAGGCCTCGGTCATCTACAGGCTGTTTTAAGACAGGTATAGCATTTAAAAATAGATTTCCTCCCTCCTATCCAGTATTCAAAGGGTTAAAGAGGCCAAGATGCATGCCCTACAACACCATTTGTAACAAAAGGCACATTGTTAACACCGAGGGCACAATCCATCCTCTATTGTTCATCTACACATCTTGCATCACTCTGTTGTTCCACTACACTTAAGTGGTAATGAACACTCCAGTGGCGCAAGAAATTGAGCTAAGTGAGACTGCAACCGAAGACAAGACAACACTGTGCTATTACTAAATCTGAAAATAGCTCAGACATCCCCAGACAATGGTAACATGTGAGACTAAGCACTGTTTCCAAGCCAACTTCTATCAGCCTAATTATCAGAGCCCTTAGAATAAAATCACATCAAAGCAAGAGGCAATAGTCCTTTCCCGCCCTCCCTCCTTTTTTTACAGGTATAAATAAGCTACAATAAAAAGCAGCTACATCACTTAAAAACCTTGATGCAGCTGCTCCTTTAGTATAGAGGAAGTTCCACTGTATCTGGGTTAAAAAAATAGCTCTGCACACTATATTTTGGCCTTAAAGTTTCCGGTAGCATTTACGAAGAACGTGGATCATAAATGCATTATTGGCATTAAGAACTGGTTACGTGAAAAAGAAAATTTAGTGGTTTTAGCCCATTAATGACCCATGGACATCACAAATGTTTTCACCTTAAATTGCCACGAAAGGCAGGAACATGTGTCAATGTTCCCTTTAAAATATGTTAAGGGAAGCAGTTCTTCTTCTGCCTCCAACATAAGCATCCCTATTTCTTAACTTTTGCAGAAGGAGTCAAGGTAGAAAGGAGTGGTAAAGCCAAGTAGGTGGTGGAGGAAGTAAAGGTTCGCAGTTACTGTAGAAAGATACATGGTACTGTATTCCCACAGTCACGAGAGTCAGTTAGTTTTATATGAAAATTAATATAACTCTTTTCCAGACTTAGAATTTACTGATCATAACTTACTGGATATTCATATTCCAAAAGTCATTTTTCTTAGCTGTATTACTATATTTCACTTTTAACATGATTTCATACATGTTTACATATTGCACTTACACACATAAAGTTGTGAACATTTAACATTAAATAATTTAATTTGACTAGAGGCAGGAAACGATCTTTTCTTTTATATATAAAAAGTTAAGAAAAATGGTTGACTGATGCTCTCATTTTTACAGTTATCAATCAACAAATACCATTCTCTACTCAGAAATTATTTCTGGAGCTTCTTTAGGTGTTGACTTTTTGGCAAGAAGTTAAGTGATATGTTTCCTGAGAAATCTGTCATTTTGCATTTACATCCCTCCCCCAGTCTTACATTAAACTAAAAATAAACCGACTAACCAACCAACCAAAAAAAAAAAAAAAAGGGTGAGCTACAAGTGGTAAAATAATGAATATGAAGGAGAACTTAACCGGAAACTTTCTTGGCCTCTCAGGGGGACCATGCTTTAAGCATTTTTCATAATTTGTACAAGTAATTCAGAAATATTTGTGCATATAGATGTTGCTCATAGTAAAGTTGTTGAGGTTTAATGCAATCCATTCTAGTATGTCTTGTTCTTACATCCATAAACCCTTCTAAATTATGTTAAAAATTCCCTTTTCATATGTTTTATACATCTAACGTAGACTAAAGTCATTGTATGTGATGAAATACTTATCTTAGATTACAAACTGTTCCTGTTGAAAACATGCTACAACGTGTGGATTTCTCTCGTAGTTCTAGGCATTACTCCTCAGTAAAGACCAACTTTCTTCCATGAATGTAGTTAAAAAAAACAGAATAGCCAAGCATTAGCACACACACACGTGAACAAATCTACGTGTATCTCTCAGCTGTTCCTTCAAAGTTAATTTGCAGCTACAAATGCCAAAGATTAAATCAAATTCCAACCATGTAACTTTCCTTTGATAATTTTCCTTTATTAGAAGGTATCTAGGATGGTATCTGGCAACTGAAAAGCTTTCCACTGAGGATCGTTCCATCTACAGTTAGGCTGTCTAAGGTGAAGTACTTTTCTACAGAAAGCATTGTAGTAACATAGTGTTTGTCCCTACATACAGATTTGATCTGAAGTTTAAATGTACCAGAGAGGTCACAGTCGCTCAGGAAAACATTGTCAGAAGAAATAAAAGCAATCTGTGAAATCCAGGTAGCATAACAGTCTGGAAGTTACAGTATAACCCTGACAGAACGAGCACTTCTGTCTATGTGATTTAGGGAGACCAAGCTGCACATTAGGAGAGAAAAGAAAACAGAAGAGGAAGAGAAAAAACAGAAGCCCAGGGTGAATGCTCAATATCATACACCTGAAATGAAGCCCAGGACATTTTGCTCTACCATCTTATCAGTCACTTCCAGATTCAGAGGAACAGACATAGTTCCATCTTAATTCTTTCCGAGACTGCCCATTCCTCTTGCTCTGCCACACAACATGCAAGAGAAGTTATTTTAGCCCTGGAAGTTGTTATTTTTTGCATTACATTTAACCGCTCATTTTAATCAAAAAAAGCATTACTTTTGAATATTTTGCATTCCACAGGAGGTGACTGTATCATTAGCGATGACACTACTTTCTCTGGGCCACCATACAGAAAATGACAACGCAGCATGCTATGGTTCCACTTCAAATTCCAAGCTTACAGGCGCTTAACTGTATTTCTTTGAGTATTCTCCCAGAGTCCAAGCAGGCATAGGTGTGAGTGTTCGCAGAATTAAGACCCATACCCATAAAATCCCAAAGGTAGCCTGGCAAATGTACCCCAGGTGAAACAGATTATGAACCATGAAAGAGAACAGTTGATACCTTTGACACCATGCTGCAATGCTTGACAGTCATGTTGTAACCAGTGGCCTGCCACTGATGTTTATTACTGTGTCACACTAGTTACAGTAAGGCTAATTGTACTGTAGAAGACAAACATTTTAAAAAATAAGTATAAAAACTTAAAGCATTGTCCCCGTGTTTTTATAAAAACAAAATCAACATTTTTTTTTTACATTTAAAATGAGTGCTGAAAGATACAAATGAATAAAGTTATTGAGCAAATAAAAATGTATTATCTGAGCTACTTTTCCAAACAAATAAGGCTCAGCCACATCGTCTCTCTCATATTAACAGCATTGGGTTTTTCAAACTCAGCTAACGAGTTTTGGCAACACTGTTCTTTGCTGAATATTCCCATTGGCATCTGTCATCTGTGCCAAATTAGTCCTCAGTTTTGAAGCTGAGCTTGAAGTCGGAGGTAACTTGGAAATCGATGTTATAGCACCAGTGCTCTCTGAAATTCTCTTTGCTGAGGCCTTTTCCCCAGACGGAGGCTTTGGCAACCGCCTCCTTAGCCAGGGATGCCGCAAAGCCTGGCTGGGTGTCATACGGATAGCAGGATCCCATTCTAAACACTGTTTTAAGAAGTCAAGAAACAGGGGATCATCACATCCCTTTAACGCATTACCCCATTCTCTGCTCTCTGGTGGGCCACGTAGCTTTCCCCTCCGAGAGCGCCCACCATTAAGTATTACAGAGCCATCAGACAAGGTTGTAATGCTGCAATAGCGGGGATAACCCTTAGAGCTCACAAAGTTTTTAGCGCGCTTGGATGAATCTAAAAGTTTTGGAGAAGGCATGCCTAATAGCTCAATCATACAAGCCAGCTGGTCTCCTTCATCTTCTCCAGGTAAAAGCGGATAACCAGTGAGAAGCTCTGCTAGAATACAGCCCAAGCTCCACATATCTATGGGCATCCCATAACGAGCACCAAGGATGACTTCAGGTGCACGGTAAAAACGTGACTGAATGTAAGTGTAGACACGCTGATGCTCGTAACAACTTGAGCCAAAATCAATCACTTTAATACCACTTCTACCCTGTTGCTTCAACAGAATGTTCTCAGGTTTAAGGTCACAGTGGATGATTCTGTTTTTGTGCAAAGCATCCAAGCACTGCAAAATTGAGTGGGCGAACTTGCGGACCAAAGGCAGGCTAAAGCCCTGAAACTTGTTTTTCTTTATCAATTCATACAGGTTCATGCTCAGCAATTCAAATGTCATGCAGATGTGGCTGCGGAATGTGAAGTTTTCCAACATGTGAATAACATTCATGTTGTTATCCTTATCTTGTTTCCGGAGATGCTCCAGGATCTTAATTTCTTCCGCAGCTTGGCGGTGGAAACGCTTTTCATTTCTCACCATTTTGAGTGCCACATGCTGATGCATCTTGTGATCGTAGGCCTTCACCACCTGCCCAAAGCTTCCTTTCCCTATAACTTTCAGGACTTCATACCTGTACGCAATATGATCATGGGGTACTTGTATATAAGACCCTTGGTCATCATCATACCCGCAGTTGTTCGAGCCACCAATCACACCTTGCCGCTTCTTTGCATTTGGACCCAAAAAGTATATTTCAGGGTAGCTAAAAATCTCATGATGCTCAAAAGCTGTTAGTTTTTGCATGTATTGCTTCATTGCCTGCTCTGGTGTCATAACGGAGGCTTTCACCTTCCCTGTTCCATCCGTAGATTTTAAAGAGCTGGAGCTCCCTTGCCGTCTGTGAGCACTCTCTGACTGTCTGTCCTGAACCACCGGCAATCCAGGTTTGCTTAGTGTTGTAAGTCCATTTGGCTGTGTCGTCAGAACTGTCCTCTTGTTACTATTATCTTCAAATAGCTGCTGAACCTGGATTTGTCCATGGCTACCAACATGGAGGTGCTCATTCATGGTGTGCTTACTGCCTCCAACCTAAAATCGAAAATACATACCCAGTTAACAAGAAAGGCATAAACTCTTGTGTTTTGCCATTCATTCTGCAACCCGCCATCCTGCCTAAATCAGCCCAAATCTAAATATTTTCTTAGAAGTCAGTTGTCTACAGATAATCTAAAAAATACAGCACATATACTATATACCGCTAGATACCGATAAATTTTCCAGATCCTTGTTTCTCAAATGACACACTCACAACTCTAAAATGTTTGCAACAAGGCAATCATAGATGTGCTACCATGATAAGGTAACAATTCCTGCAAGAAATCTTCAAGAAAACAGTCCTGTAACATCAAGAAGTATGCTTGAGGGACATTAGACTTTACAGAACATAGCAGCAGTTTTATGGATGCTGGAGATCAATATATAATGCCTGTTAGAACTTAGAAGGCTAAGTCTCTAAGTCACCTGTTCTCAGAATCAAGATTTTAACTTGTCCCTAAATCTGCTGTATACCAAAAGCTCCACATACAATTTCAAACAATAAAGAATGTGCTGCAACACGCACAAAGAGAAAAAGAACCTGCGTAAGTCTGAGGTTCAAGAGATGTCATTTGCTGCTTGCAACTGAGACAGTCACTATTCAGCATAGCAGTCAGATTGAGGAAGCATAGGCACATCCTTTAGCACTTTCCCAAACCTGTCTTATAATAACTTTAAACCAAGATAAGATTTGGGGCCTGATGCAGACCTAAGTAAAAAGAAAATCTTTGCCTTGAAGAACATACAAGTAACTTTATCTTAAAAGAATGGAAAAAAAGGATTAGTTGATTTTAGAAATTACATCTGTTCTTGACATTTTTCACAAGGGAATAAACAGTAGCATTCAGCGCGTTCAAGCAAAGAAACACCAGAAGCACTGGGGTGTGAAAACACCTATTGCTCAAAATCTGTTATTTTTGAGGCTAAACAAGAAATTTACCAGCACATACTTGCCACTAAAATAGCTGTCCTTAGAATTCCTCATTTGCTCTAAAGTAGAGGATAATTAGTTTGTCTTCTGCCTGGTCTTACACAAACGTGGGAAGAATTCCCCTGCTGTCTCTCCAGCTGATTCACCAGTCTTAATATTTATGCCAAATTACTAACCAAAAGTTCACGATACTGTCAGACAGATGATCAAGCCAGGGTTGAGAGCACTTTTAATCTGAATTTTATCTTTTTGAGGCAGCTAACGATAATATATTCCCAGTTCACTTAAGGTTTCTGAAATGAAATCAGAAAATGACAGTTGTGTGCTGTGATACGAGGCAATGAAATCTGTGCTGCAACCACAGAAGTGCTTCCTAATGAGAAAATCAGGACACGCAACGCAGACTCTCGCACACTTTCTGCTTCAGTTAAGGTATCAGCCTGATATGGCAGAAGTGTGTTTTTGTAAATTCAGTAACTTGCTCCCAAGGAGTAGCCAGCAAGACACCAGCTTCACCTTTGGATAGTATTTTGAAATTTCCATCTCTGAAACTCACACAATGTAAGAGCAAGAGCTGTGAGGGATTNCAATGTAAGAGCAAGAGCTGTGGGTGATTGCTGCTGCTGAGTTCACTGCTCTTCTGATTCCATTTTGACTCGCATTGAATAACTGGTCCATTTTATTTCCTCACTGCAGTCTGACTGTTTATGTTTATTTGCAGAGCTCACGCTATCAGATTTGATCAGTCTCATAGAAAGTGTTACCACACAATCACAATTCAGAGCAAAGACATTTGTAACATTTAAGCACAGTGAAGACATACAGGATATCAACATTAATTCCCACTCTAGTCTGATATCTCAAAAGCACCAAGAATGAAGTCATGAAGGGGACTTAATGAGCCTACAATGCCAGGGAATTTCTTCAGGTCAAGTTCGAAGG
>WEIS01032934.1:0-21207 GCA_013389965.1 Todus mexicanus | reverse complement strand
CCTTTTTTTTTTTTACTATAGGGAGGACCTCCCACTACCTATTTCTAATAAATACTGCAGAGCAGATCTTGTTTCAACACCCTCCTTTAAAGCAGAGCTCTAATGCTTCACCAGCTACTGCCCTGTGGAAGGTCTAACAATCTTGCAGTATTGATAGATACTTCATTCATACTAAGTCTCAAATCAGAGAACGTTAGGGGTTGAAAGGGACCTCTGGAGATCTTTGAGCTCAACCCCAACATGCACAACCATAAATAGTAAAGAATGACTTCCATGATTTTATTTCTAACACTTCATAGACAAATATCTTTTAAAACGTGAGCTCTCTCTCAAGTATCTGAAAATATTTTTTCTCCACAGCTGCTACCTGAACTATGACAGACAAATGATATGACTGAAGCTATTACTACAGAGTAGAGAGGATATCCAGCTGAAGGCCTTGATCTTTATCAGCCACCAAGAAACAAGTGTTCAGACATGCTACATAATTAATATCCCTACATTTCCAAACCATTCGTAAAACCTACTAAGTCTTCATTTTGTGAATCAAACTCACCTGTACAAAAGCCTGAAATTCTTCCCATTTATTTTCAGGTAAATCAAGAGGCAGACACAGTAGAAGTTCAATACAGCTTCTGGAAGTCAAATGGGAATATTATTCGAGGGGATTTTTGGCTTTTAAAATGTATAGTCAACAAATCTTTATTCTACTATCCAAATAGTTATTTTTTGACATGCCAAAGTCAAAAAACAGCTTTCTTTGAACATGTAAAGAAAAGGAGGTCAAGGACATTCTTGCAGAAACTGTACAAGCAAACTCTTTAGAAGATACTGATCTTTTTCAAAAATTGGATTTATCATAGAAGTGCAACCCTGTAACAGCCTGTGTAAACTGATGCACTTTCAGACTGCACGCAGATCAATAGCAGCAACGTTTCAAGCCAGCAATGTTGGCTTGTCCTAGATCAGGTGTCCCTCTTAAGACTGCCCCGTTTCCAATAAACAAAGATCTGCTCTCTCTCAACATCCACTATGAGGAAGGAAGGTGATCTCCAATCTATGAAAAACTTCTATAGATTGTGCACTGAATTGGGAAAGCATCTAGGGAGTGAAAAGTTAATGCCATACAAATTGTTTTTAGTAACTGAAAAACATACTCACAGTGCTAAACGCTCAAGCACAAAGGCTACATTTTCACACTCAGAGGTAAGATAAGGTCGTGCTTTAACATAACTTCGTATAGCCACTGTGTACACCTCTAGCAGGGGCAGAGGGTCTTCTGATGTTTTCCACTTCTCTGCATATTCCAGCAAAGTCTGTTTAGGAAAAAGAAAAAAACCACCTCAAATTCAGGAACAAATCTAAGATTTTGGTTTTATATTCCTCACTAGTAGTGTATCCTTCTAATGATTAGATCTATCTTCTTAATATAAATTACACATCCTCAAAGCACGCCTTTTTTCCTTAAAATGTATATTTTCATTAAGAGCTGGAACTTAAACTCCACACACAAGCACTCTCTGATTACATAAAATTGTTATGACCGACACTTCTCCCTTATGATATAACAATATGATTAATTTTACATTAATAATTTCCAAATACAGAAGCCTGAAAAGAACATATATACATAACTCTATTTTGTCCAGAAATTCATAATTAAGGGACTGAAAACTCACTTTTTAGACATTTACCTCTACGGTTCGGCTTGTAAACCAAGTAAATTCAAAAGTATTAGCCTTTATTTCAACTTCTGTGCTTTCAGGAACAGTTTTACATTTCGTTTTTCTTGCCACCTTGCCTATCGTCAGGATATTACTTTTATATGTGGTCTTGATGAATTATGCATTTTACAGACCCCATTTATATACCAAAAAATCATTAGCCAAAAGGTTGTTTTCCTGTTTGCCACATGAATACCTACAAACATTGATCTCAAAATAAAACTCATGAGAGTGATGGAATAACCAGAACCACACAAAGTAGAAAAAGGCTTCTGTTCATTTCAGCCAGGGGACTCAGGTACACATTAAGGTGGAGTAGCTAGTAAGGTTCTCATGCCAATATCCCCGCCATGTCCCCCCTGGATCTCTGCCCTCAAGCCATGGGTAGCTTAAGGGATTGCAAACTAATTTCCATGCTATGGCAGGCTGCAGCCTGTCATATTGACAATCAATTTTGCTGTTTGTTTCTTGGGGGGCATAACAGGCAGAAAGCTCAGAGTAATAGCAATTTTGGTTGTCTGACACCCTGCTCAATACAGGGTCATTAGATTAAGTTGTTTGGAGCAATGTCAAATGGAGCTGTGAGTATCCTAAAGAACAGAGACTCCATTGCCTTTGTGGGCCATCTGTTTCTGAATCTATGATTTATTGGTATTTCTCCCATCAGTAGCTAGACGCAGTCCCACAGGTTCTCAATAAAAGGATTAACCTCAACCTGCTGGGCACACTCTTGGCTAGCACAGCTGAGGGTGTAGCTGATGCTCTGCCACAAGGGCATGCTGTTGGCTCTTCAGGAGGATAGTTGGGCTGGTGTCTGCAGAGCTGCTCCCCAACCACCGGCCCCCAGGCTCTAGTGGTGCTTGGGGCCACTCTCTCCCACATGCAGGTCTTAGTGCTTGGCTTGGCTGAACCACTTGTCAGCCCGTTCCTTCAGGATGTTGAGGTTCCTCTCAACAGTCTCCCTGACCTCCCGTGTATCGATTGCTCCTGCCAATTCGGTATCATCTGCAAACATGCTGAGAATGCACCTTTTTTTCTCATCCAGTTCACTAATAAAGAAGCTAGAGAGTATCTGCTCCAGTGTCAAGCCTTGATACGATGCCACAAGTAGCCAGCTGCCATCTGGACTTCGTACTGCCAAGCGCAAGTCTTTGAGACTCACAGTTCATCCACCATATCATATTGCTTGAGTAAGTGGATTATTTCATAGATTTGTTTATAAGGATACTATGGGGGAAGAACTCCAAGGAAGTCCTTGCTGATGTCAGGCAGAAAAACATCTGCTGCTGTCCCCTCATCTGCAGAACCAGCTATTTCATCACAGAAGGAAATCGGGTTTGTCAGTGTGAAAGCATTTTACATTGCTCATACTGTCAAGGCCATTTAGCAAAAGTCATGTTTCCCCTTTTTATTAACATCAGCTGCAATTAAAACAATTTTGACAATATTGGCTCAATGCTGACGAGGTTTGTTCTGGCAAGGAAAATCAGAGCCTTTTGGACAATAAAGCTCTTCTGCTACAGAATTCCCCACATACCCCAATAAAAAACAGAACGAAGTAGTTGTCAACTGATTTTAACATACAAATGCTGAAATTTTGTTTGATTTTTAATATGCAAATGTAACAATCTTAATGAGCTTGCTATGTCTGGGATATAATGCAACTCAAATAATAAAACTGGACTTTGAGCAAGTCATCTCTGGCCTTATAGTCTAGAAAGTAAGAAAACTGAACACTAATTCTTCAGGAAAGGCAAGTCACTCTCATTAAAAGACAAGGCAAAGCAAAACTAGGTTTATTCCGGTCTTCAACTTTACTTAAATTTCAGCCTAAATTAAATTCAGCATTGCCCTGTGTATGTTAGATATCTGTACTGAGTTAGCTACTGGTACTACTGAGAACATACTTAAAATTCTCCTATTCGGCAGCATCCAAAATAAACCCTTTCAATAAAAAATGTCAACTATATTAAACCAAATCAGAAAACTGTTTAATGTAGTTACTCAGAGCCACAAAATTGCCACCAGGTTATAGCACAGCCAAAAATACGGACCAAAGGTATCCCAGTCAAGGACATAACAGGTAAGAAATACGCAGGTTTCGGCAAACTGTTGCATTAAAACCTATTTTGGTTTTAAAGGAGGACTTAATACACAGTTACCTTAAAAGAAGTTATACGCTCTACCTTTCTGCTGCAGCATAAGATGCTTCTGCAGCATCTAGTGCTCCCTGCTGGAGCCTTGAATCTGGCTGGAACATCGTCTTTTACTGTAACACCCAACACGATGCTCTTCTAAGAGCAGCAAAAAATCACCACAGATCATGGCAGAGAAATAAAGGAAGAGTAAAGAAGAGCAGAAGCATGAAAGAAGCAACAGAAGACTGGATAAACAAGCTAACAATGTTAGCAAACATCTGTTTCAGTACCATTTGGCAATGTTGATTAATGCGCTAGAATACTCAGATCAGAACACAGGAGTCAGCTTCAAAGAATCTTGAAAGAGACTCCAGTAAAAAGCGTCCTCTGCCTAAATACGCACATAACCAGATGTACTGGGATTTCAACTATTGATTTGCTGTACATAACATGCATAAGGATGCCAGTGGTAGAACAGCAAAGCTGAAGAAAAAACAGCCTATGAAACTATAATTACATCCTTCACTCTTTGGTTCTTGAAGGAATGTTTTGGACAGAACAGGCAATGATTTCTTCCCTGTGTCCAGCTGATACGAGTATTCACATGAAAAAAAAAGCATGAACAGGACAAGCTTCAGGTTTACATGAATGTCGTAGACTTGCAGAAGAAATCATCTCTCCTTAACTTGACATTATTTCATGTTAAGAATACAACAGAGCAAACAATGCAGCGCCTTTCACAGTATAGTACTATAAAAAATTCAAAATAAGAAGTGTATTTGTAGAATCCCTTTTTCTCATGGAGTAAACTTTTCCTTCTTTTAAGTGCTCAGGTATGAGTTGCATTTTTTGCACTGGAGAGAACAAGGCAACTGCTTTTTGTTAAATATTATAGCTTAACCAATTTTACATTTGCCTAAAAGAAACAATTTTCCCCATGAAGTGGAAATGTGAAAACAAGTTACCAGTGACATTGAATAAAAGAGGGACAAACATGGTAATAAAACATTCAGGGTAGCTTACTGTTCATATAGAATCTTGTATGTGCCAGGAAAATTCTTTGTGTTAGCCTGGAACGCTACCTAGCTCAAAAAGGGAGCAAGCCTTGTAATTGAAGATGAACTGCTAAAGCTAACTTTGTCATCATGAATGACTTTCTTTTTTTCGATTAATTGGAAACAATGTATTTATCTTTTCACACTAAACATTAAAAAACAAACAACAACAACAAAACCCCCAACAAAAACACACGACAAAACCCAAACAAATATCCCCATGCGGTAGCTAACTTACCAGACCAAGGCATTAAGAGGTTGCATGAACTACCATTCCATTTTATCCAGCTGATGATCCAAACTTGCTGGAGCTGGCCTGGCCATCATACATCTGCCAAATAGCTTTTACCAGCATGATGAGTTTATATCTAGGATGTTGATATATGAAGTCATGAATCCTGTTTAATCCTGGAAACATTAGGTCTACCTGTCAAACGCTTGATGTAAATCTCGTCTTGAATATGAGACACTACCTTTACTAGTGCCCTCTTCAGAAGACCACAGCAAACAACAAGCTTAATTCAAGCTTTGTCAAGTGAAGGACATTTCCAAGTTAGCTACCAAGCCAGGAAGCATATCCTGAAAGTCTCAAAGTGTTGAGCAGAAGAGGGTAAGGAAGGAGAAGGAAGCAGGGAGATGTACCTAAGCAATTGGCCATCTGAGAAGCATGACTGAAGAATTATCAAGAGGATTGTCACCAGCTGGTGCAAAGACAGCAATACCTAGAATCTAAAGAATCCAACGGATTCAGCAGAGACACTGATTCATAAAGCAAGTCGTGACAAGTGACCACAGAGACCTGTAACAACTAGATCAGAAAACCTCAAGTTTCACGGAGCAGCAAAGACAGACAGCACGCTAAGAACCTTCCAGCTAGGCAGTATCACCATCCAATCTTCACAAGGGAGGATATTGAAGACCACAGACTCACCATGATGGAGACCAGCTGGGATTCTGCTGGATAACAAGGAACTTTACAGAAATATCATGTAGTCACCAATACCAGAAAACTGGACTGCAAAAAACCCCTGCAAAAGCACTTGCAGAACCTATGCAGGTCCAGACAACACTATTCCAATCCACTTTCAGATTAGGAAGAGTAAACTGAAGCAAACAAAACTTAATTTTGAAAATATGAGGTTTAGTAGTATACCAAAACAAAAGTAGATATAATCAACACATTGGTAAATTCTCAGAATTCACCACCTATGGAAAAATATTTGGTATGTTAGTGAACTGTTACTACCAGTACTGTCCTTCAACAGCAGCATGTACAGATGCAAACACATCGTATAAACCAAGCACAGGAGTTTGCACTGTAACATAGTGGCACTAATTTCTGCATTAAATAGTGCTATTTTTATCTCATATATATAGGTCAGCCACTTCCAAGCCATTACATGAACTATATAAAGCACTTACGCTCACCACGCCCTTCAAAAGTATTTGTCAGTATGACAGATTTCCTTGTCTGGATGTCTCTAGACTATACAGCACTGCCACTGTACAAAGAAAATCAAATGCATTCTGCTTTGCTTAATGAATCGTTGTTGTGCTCCGCTTACAACCATAAAAAGAAAGAATTTTACCCCCAGCCTTGGGCCTCATTAAGTTATTTATCTCCCTAGTCAGGACATGCTTGTTAATCAAGCCAAGTACTGTACTCAGAGCACAGCAGCAAAGTTTTGTTCCTCTGTGAGACTGAAACAGGCATTTTATTTCGGCAGCGGCTTACATAGTCAAGAATGCTCCAAAAATTGGAACAATCTCAATTTGTAAAATTAAAATCAGTAAGTATTATATCTGTGATTTAAACTGTGGAAAATATTTAGCCATGGGTAATATTCAGACAATACATTTTAATTGTTTTCAATCTTTATCAGAACCCTTCCATGAATAATGCTGTAGCAATGTACTCACTGGAGGACACTTTTCTACTTTCACAAGTTATACTAAACTTTCTTTGCCAAATCTAGCCCTACAACACCAAGGCTCAGATAAAATGTTTCATACTAAAAGAAGGCATTATTTACTATTAACTGGAGTTCCACATGTACAGTACAAATTCACATGTTTCTTCAGCTCTTAAGATCAGATTTTTATCCAGGTAGTTATGTGGATAAGAGCAAGTCTACTTAAATACCTTAGAATGTGCTGGGGACTGCCATTTCCACTCCCTGCTAAGACCAAGCGCCTAAGAGGTAGAAGTGACAGACCGTGGCTGTACAGGTAAGCTGCACCTCTCAAACGAGTAACTAGCAGAACCCCTATTTCAGTGACTTTCCTCAAGCACATTCGCATGGGAGAAGAGTCCAGGCAACAAGCTGGATACAATCAAGTTATCTGGAGATGAGCCTTTAGGAGCTGCACATGAAGCGTGGCTGCAAGAACACCCTCCACAAAGTCAACTTCCACAGCAGCAGGGGCAGGAAAGTGATGACCAAGCTCCACGTAAACAGCCAGGTTCAGGAGAGACAGCACTTCTCCATGAGATCACTCTGCCACTACCTGTCTACGTGGAGCACGGTCCCACAAAGCCAGGCCTCCCCTTTGACTGGCACAACCCCACTACTCTCTCCTCCAGTACCTGTCAGTAAGCGACCGATTCAAAAGAGCATCTGCTTTCACAGGAACCGTCAAAGGGTCTGATTCAAGCAGGCTTTATTCAAAGCTGGTAAACAACGACTACAATTCTGCTAGCATCAACAGAAATTTCAAAAGAAAGTGAAGGCTACAGTCAAGCAAGCGGGTAACACAAGAAAATCAGTGAATCAGGTCTCCCGTATCAGCCGTGTATACGGTTTAAGAACCATTTCCTGGCTTAAGATTCTCCCCTGTGAAGAAGGCAGGTATGCTCTTAACGCCAAAAGCCACTCATAGCTTGTACCATTAGACAGACCATGGACAAACGAAAATTAATTTGGAATTTGAAAATTATCTGTCTGAATTTGGTATCATTATATCAAGAAAGATGCAGAGAGATGCTGTATGTTCTAATGAGCTTGTCACCATAAGTACTTCAGTCAAACCAGGTTCCACTGACTACTCTGGACTGGCTTAGAGTTGGACAATTCAGATTAAAAAGCCTGAAAGGAAGAAGACATACACTGTAACTTGATCCCGAAGACAGACATCCTAAAGACAGGATCGGGAGAAAAGCAGCTGACACTGCTTACTGAACTGTGCTAAACGCCTTGGAATGTCAACAACCCCGAAGTACGGAGTGGAGCATGCTACATTAGGCCTGTTATGGTGATGTGGTTAAATTCGCTATGTCAGGATAAATGTGTAGCCATAATAGGTCTGCGTGGAGATTGTCAGGGATCAATTCAGAACAAGGAACACTGAACAGGAGACTACCTGCAAACTGAAGGCAGTCAGCCACGAAACTCATATACAAAGAGCACCTACATCAAACAGGTATTCAAGATCAGCTTATGCACAATGTCACGAGGCAGCGAGCGTCACTGCGCAGTCATGGTCCATTAGATTCCATCCCTCGGTAGAAAGCCCATCTACATAAGACTTGTTAGCGGAAAATGCCAAGAACTGAATGTCAACAAAGACTGCCAGTAGAGACAATGGAACACATAGTGGTTTGAGCAAAGGAACTAAGGTATTGCAGCAACGACTCTGGAACGCTTTGTCTTGACAAAACTTCCTAGAAAAAACAAGACTAGGTAAAGTCTCCTTCACATATCCAAATACTGAACTGGACAGGGCATGGGGATAACCTCTAGCAACATTTCAAGGAAAAAGAAGTTTCTCTGTCTTAAATAAATATAAATGTAATTCACATATGTGCAAATACATACACAGGCTATCATATTAAGACAAGTCTCCTTTCAATTACATTTTTCTTGCTTTGGGATTGTGATAATTTTGTTGTTCTCAAGCCAAACAATTTTTTTGGTGTTACCTGAAAAAAACAAATTGGACAAATAAGCTACAAAACCAAAGGGGAAATAAGTAATTTTAAGAAATTAACATACTTAATTCCTTCTGAGACAGAAACCTTAAGGTGTGTTGTCTGTAAAGTATTCCCACAACAACTCAAAAAGTTTACTTGAGTCTCATGGTTCCTGTGTAAGGAAACTTCTCCCTTTCTAAATTGCATACTATCAATTACTCTGAAAAACCACAGACAACCACATTGGCTAACATATACGGTGAACTCTTATGGCAAGCGTACCATGTAAGTGAAGTTCAAAATTCAGCTTTATGGCATCTGAAAATGGGATACTGCGGAATACATATTCTGTGTTGTAGAAGTTTAAGTTAAGCAGTACTGGAATAAGCCAAACCAAATAGGGAATAATTTATATAATTTGCAGAAGTGTGTGTGTTTGGGGTTTTTTTTTTGGTGAATGAAGGAAGTAACTTGAGAAATTTATTGGTGATGGGGATAGTAAGAACAAAACATTTACAACAGGATGAGAGAACTTAAAAGTTATAACCTCTCTCATGGACTTCTATCAGATTTGGTATTTTCTGGGTTCATAATACTTAGTATGCACGACAATTATTGCCAAACTGTTAAATGAATACAAACAAAACATCATGCTTCATATTAAGGTAGCTACACCAGTGCTCCTCCTTTCTCAGGTAAGAGTTGTGTTAAGATAATTTAAATTGAATAATAATTTAAAAAAAAAGGTAAGACTTAACATCTGTTATGTGTATAAATCCACGGACACCAACGATAGGATATGACAGTTAACATCTATACTCTTAAATAACACAAACCCATCAAACCTTGGTGTTATCTAACTAGCTAAGCTAAATAATATCATATAATTAAAAAGTAATTATCAAGGAGGGTGTGGCACCCTCAGGTGTTCAGGACACATTTTGTTTTTTTAAAATTTTGACGTTGCCTTTATTTGTGTCCAAACACAGTGTAACACTGAGTACCAGTGAAACACCTAAGCCAAGCTCTCAGCCTTTCACTTCAACCTGCCTGGAATCAAAACTGATCCACAATTTTAAAATAAAAAACCCTGACTCTTTTTTTCACCTGTCAATGTGACCAGCAAGTAGTTCAGTTCAGGAACAGATCTTCCAGGTTTAATAAGTACTAGCACCACAAAAGTTAAAGGAGTTTTAATTATTTACATCACACTGCCAGCAACTGCAAGAACATCAGGTAGATATTAGTTCAAAAATGCGTTTAATTTGTGCTGTCATAACACTTCACACTTGAACAAAAATCTTTTGGCTGACTGTCTAAATTAAAAGCCACCCAGATTTTTGGTATCCTGAAAAAATTGCAACTTCATGTAAAACCTATTATCACAGCCCTTACATTTTATTGTAAAACATGCTTTGATTTAAGAATTAGCAGCTTCTGAAAATATTTAGTCACTGTCTGCATTTTCTTGAAGGTCTAGACTTGAAATAAAGGCTTATGATTACGTAAAACACAGAACATCTCAGAAAGTGGTATTTATCAAGACAACAATATTAGTTAGTAGAACAGAGCTAATTTTGTGCTGAAGACGACATCAACATCCTCCTCTATATGCATGTGCACAAAAATATATGCAAACCCAGGTCCCAATACACCCATCCAGGCCAGAAAATTGACCCTAAAGCCTGATCCACAGACCTACAGCCCAAGGATGGTCTGGCTTTCATTTAAAAGAAAAACATTTCCAATTCTTGAATTATTTTTTTCTGATGTTAATTGATATAATGCTATTCAGCTCTTCAAATGGTACACAACCTGCCCTTCCCCACAAAACACCAGTACTGATCAAGGTCCTTGAGGCAATACTGT
Source organism: Todus mexicanus (assembly GCA_013389965.1). NCBI lineage: Eukaryota > Metazoa > Chordata > Aves > Coraciiformes > Todidae > Todus > Todus mexicanus. Next base: position 10,511 of record WEIS01032934.1, on the reverse strand, counting down.
GAATTCAATGACTTCATTGTCCCTCTCCTTATGAGGTGTCATCACGCTTTCAAAACAGAAAACCTGAGAAGTACCTGGAAGAAGCAGCGGAGTAGATAGGTAATTTAGACCAGTAATTCTAACTTCTTGCCAAGGCAAATGTTTCAGCCTTTATTACTTACAGTTTCCAATGCTCTGGGAGAAAAAATGAACCAAACCAAAACCAAGACCATTGCCAGCTCCCACAAGAGATCAAGATACACAGGGTAGACATGACCCCAACTCACTGCCCTGTCTTTCTGTCTCCTCCAATTTAAGCATATGGCAACAACTCAATTTTCTTATTGTTTTACATGCAGCTCCATGGTGAAAAGAACAGTTTTGCATAGATTTACAGAAACTGAGGAGCAGCTTTTTCAATTTCTCTCTGTAGTGCAAGACTCTAACATGCTTTAATGAACAAAGACTGAAAGTAAACCCAGATTTTATCCAGTGTGTCCAATAAGTAAAATGGCTTATACTACTCCTATGGTTTGCAGTAGTCCAAACTATTGAATTACACCTGAATTGATAAAGTCTAAATCAAACTCCCATAGAGCGTAGTGCTTGCTTTCCCTTTTTCAGCATTACTGACACAACTGACAGTTTAAAGAAGCTGCAAGTCTGTTCTTACTAGTAGCTTCACTTGTACTCTGCACAGTGATTTTCCTAGTGTTTGTTCTTTACCATATTTAACTAACATTTATGGAGTAACGGCTACTACGACCTTGAGAAAATCCATGACCAGTGCTAATCCTTGATCAGCAAGAAACAAGTTGTAATTCCTACCAGCTCCCCAAATACGCTCAGTGTGTAGATTCAGCGGCTTGTGCCAGCATAAAGCAGAATTATTTATTTTCAGGGGAAAACTGTTTTAAGACTCAAATTAGTGCATGAAATCAGTAGGACAAAATGAGCAGATTTATCTGATTTCTTTGAACAACATTAACACAAGCAGTGACTTTCACGACAATTGCCTAGCCTAATATGTGCACTGCTTCTATGTTCCCCTGTTTTATCACCTATATGCTAATACTTGTAAAACATGCAACTCACATCCAGTGTTTAATGCGCTTTTTGAAATGAGCAACCAGAATTGCCCCTAAAACGTATGAAAATTGAGAACTGTCCACAGATGTTTCATATACACACAATTAATGATTCCACTAATTATTAAACTACCAAGAATTTAATCCATCATAAAGCTAAAATTCTCCTCTTTGTTTTAAGGTCTTCAGAGTTAATTTTCTAATTACCTTCACTATTCTTGGACAACCTCGATATGTGACTAACCAGCTCAGCATCAGTTGCTGCTTCTTTTGCAGAGACTGCATCCTATCACCCAGAGCAACTTACGCATTGCTTGCAAAGCAGCAAGACTAGATACAAGCCCCAAAGATTTAATCTCCTTGCACTAGACAGGCCCCTTCTCTGTTTTTGTACTGTTTGTACCTGCTTTATTATTCCCTTTATTCCTCGATTTTCAAACCAATATTGTATGAACATTGTTGCATTTAAAGAGTTGTGATGTATTTTCATTATTCTTGTATTAGTGAGACAATACATAAAATAGATCTGTGGTATTTTTTTTCCTCCCTAGAAGATTATAACCTAGAGAAGAGAAATTAAAAAGCATGGGAAGAAAAATATCCATGATTTCTTCCTATATTTGACTGTCTAAAGTTTAGCTAAGACTTTGAGTTTACTAGACTGCTATGGGAGAAATCGCAAGTAATTATTTTTGCCAAAGAGTTAGTTCAAAAACATTACGGGAAAATAAAGATTTCGAGTTTTCCAAGAAGTACATGAAAAGACTTTTCTTGTCAAAATCCTACATAATAAGAAAAGCAGTTATTTCTCTTAAATTAGCTTGGAATGCCAGAGCTACATCACACAGAAGTAAGTAAATGGTCAGTCAGCATCCTGAAAGGCAGGCTGTTTTTTTATTTGAAGGAATAAATCACCTTGCTGTGGCAATACTATTACCTGACTATAAGACAAGGAGAATGAGATATGCAAATTGGTATGAGTCAAATGGATGTTCCTTCCAAACAGCTGTATTCTACATTAGATGTTGTCGTAAACTCAGATCCATTGTCAGACATTGTCTTTAAAAACATTCAGTGAAATGAAGCAGAAATTGCAGTACCATGTACTGTTCCGTCCACCTAAGCGTCACTCAGGTGCTACTCATCATCGGTATAATTTTCTTTTTCCATGCAAACAGGTGAAATACAAGGCTGATGTATTTATTTCATTCAAGCCATTACATATATTGCCCTTGATCAGCTAATGAACAGCACAAAAAGAGTGGTAACTTTAATACTCTGACCTTTGAAGTTCCATGTTATTATCTGCTTACGACTATTTTAACTCTCACTTCCTCAAATTTCTTGTGTAATACTTCAGATGAGCAAGAACTACCTTTCAAATATATACAACTGTATTTTAAGAATGCAACACACAAGAATAACCTCACGTACCTCCCTGCTTGTCAACATCCGAGTTACTAAAGCACGCAATGATCAGCTGGGTGAACTAGGCAAAGTCAGACACTGAAGCTGTAAGGGTATGAAAATACTTACTGTGCCCATTGAGAGATCCTCCTACGCCAAATGTGACTGAATGTGAAAACACTGAGAATGCAGCCATACTGATCTGTGAAGAATTACGATGATGCCTCTCAATCTTGTACTGCCAGCACAATCCTCTCTTTTGTATTACAAAATGGAAATGCAGCCCTGAAAGCAAGCTACAAGCCTCTTATCAAATCTTCAGCTGAAATAAAAACGGAAGCATTGGCCACTGTATCCCAATACCCAGTACCCTATGCATTTTTTCACTGTAGAACTGTCATCTTTCTGCTTTTGGTACTTTAAAAGCACTTGTACTGACACTCGGACAACTGGGATTTACTCTATAGCTTGTAAAAAACATTCCCCCCGCTTCACGAATCTTTATTTCATCTGGTGGCCTTTCTAATTAACCTCCGTACCTTGCAAATAATCATTAACTGAACATAAGGATTTTAAAAGTCTGACTAGTAGGCCTAGATCACTTCTCTCTGCTGTATTCCTTCTGCAACACAGGAACTGTCTATGATTCAGTTACAAAAATAGCCCCATTAATAAGATTAAAGACTCCCCCAGTACTAACTCCATGGGTCTGTGACCTTAGGTTTTAGTTTTGGAAGTGAAAACTGACTTACCTGTTTCACCTTGCATATGCTTTGCATTATTGACCTTTTAGGTACAGTAGTTGTGAGTTCCAACTAATTGCTTATGTTTAACTATTACTCAAAAGAAAGTAGAACAACACTTGAAACTGCCGGTAACTGTCCTTTCTCAGGGGAGTTAAGAGCACCACAAAATACTTGTTAAACAGTAAAATTCTTGCAGTATCCATGGTTCTGCAAGAGGCGTCGCTCATCAGTATTGAAACGCACCCACAGACACCAACTCACTGCTCAAATTTGAGAAGTCTCCACCCATTACATCTCTGCAGTAAGTGTGCTCATTGAAAGCTCCCACATTCAGGACCAGTATCTTAAAGGAGAAGTAGTGAGGCATCTTGGATGTGCAGCACTTCAAGACAAGCGCATGCAAGGCAATCGTGCACAAGTACAGATCTTCCAGATGCATTCACACTAAGGGTGCACACACATCCTTACAAAAGAGACACCAAAATATTTTGAGATCTCAGGATCGTTTTGGCAGCTACACCATCAAATATAGAAGCTTCAAAAAACACTTTATGAATATACACGTTTATATGGTTGCTTTGAGATATCCAAGAAAATTACTACATTGGTGCTTTTTAATACTGATAGATTCAGTAGTGAAATATCTACAGGAGACACATCTAAACCAAAAACTATTTCACAGATCAGTGGGTTAGACTATTTCAAACTGCAATATGAAAATAAAGCTATTATACGTAAACCACTTCCTCAGATTAGGGACAGAACAATATGGTGAGAAATAAAAGGCATTTAACAACAGAGTCAAAAAAACATTAGAATGTCCACCGTTTAAGACACTGCTTTCTAGGAATAAAGAGGATGAAATGCTCTCTACTTTTTTAGATTATGCAAGAAGGAATCTGTCAGCTTGCATGCAGAGGTGACAAGCTCCTAAACAGCAACAGAGCATGGGCACTGAACAGTAATCAAGTGCTACAAACTGCAAGACAGCTTAGCTCATGGCAAAGCCCCTGAATGCTAAGAGATGAAACACAAGAAACATGATTGTTTGATCTGTATTCTCCATCAAGCAGCTAGGTATACAGTCGTGATGTCCATGGTGTCTTTTGACTTCACAAGGGAATAAAAAGTGTTGTGGGTTTTTGAGTGTGTGTGTTTTGTTTGTTTGTTTCTGGGAAACACAGCTAATACGCTGATTCTTAGACATTCATCCCGTTCAAAAGAAGTTAATTTTTGAGGGCTCTTTTTCAGAGTAAAACTCTGCTAGCCTGAAGCATAATCTCACTGACTGCTGCAACCATTAAAGAACTGAGCGTGTGATGAAAATAGTATTGTTCAAATTCCTAGAAAGCTTACAACAGTCTACTTCTAAGGTGCAATTTACAATAGTTTATGACCTAAGCTGGACTTTTGACCTCGACTCTTCTGTGCAACTCCAGCCCTGTGCCAGTATCGTTACAGAATCAACTGAAAAGTTAGTCACGGAACTGAATGGGTAAAAAACCCCAATCCCAAACCTGTAAGCAAGCAAACTGATCTCACCTTTCAAGTGGAGCATTAGTCCTGCTCTGCAGTGCTGAAGTCATCCCTGCCCCAAGAACCCATTGTAAATAAGAAGATGGCTAGGATGATAGTAAGCACGACAGATGAGCAAAACAAGATGCACTGGGCAGTCATGTCCCCAAAACCCCACAGCATTTAAAAAGGAGTTGGTTCAAGAAGCATTTCCAAAACAACAGAGCTTGATTAAGTTAACACAGCAACATTGCTTGTGATGTCTCGTTCTGTACCGTAAGGAAAGTGAACTGATTGGTTGAGAATTGTCTTGTAACATGTTTTCTTTTTAATACAGCAGTTGGGATACTAAAAATGCATTAAATAACCCAGTTTAGACATCTCTCTAGTCAAGAAGCTTTGGTACAGAATCATAGAATTACTCAGGCTGGAAAAGACACCCGAGATCTTTGAGTCCAGCCTATGACTTAACACCACCACATCAACTAGACCATGCCACTAAGTGCAGCATCTAATTTTNCATTGGCCTCAGCCCATCGACCCAGCCTGTCCAGGTCCCTCTGCAGTGTCTTCCCATTCTCCAGGAGACTGACACTCCCTCCCAACCTGGTGTCGTCCACAAATTTACTAACGGCAGACTTGATCCCCTCAAATGCATTAGTACCAGATGATTTCTTTGTGAAGCCCCTCAGCAAAGTCCTAAAGGGACACCAAAGCATCTTTACAAGTGTTGAAATACCATTATTCTCAGCCTTGATGATCTACAGCTCCTACAGCTGAAGACCACCTTCTTTTTTTGCGATTTGCCTGTTCTCCCTCTTGCTGTTCAGTGTTTTAGTAGAAGATGGAGAACAAGCCTTTCATCTCATATAAAGCAGGAGTCTTTTGATAACTGCTGCAGCTTTATTTTAAGTTGTTAAGGTTCCCATGAAAGGCACTCTAATTGGAGAGCCTAGAGGCAGCTAAGGAGTAGCTGGGATGCAACTAGCATTTATGTCCACATTGTATGAGGACAGGCTCCCCAAGTAAGATGTCAATTGAATAGAATAGTCAAGTAAAAAATTGTATAGTTCTTGAAATAGTTTGGCACGTGAAAAAACCCTTCAATATAATGCCAAATTTAAATCAAGTCTATGTCAGATTGCCCATGAGACTTCACTATTTAAGGCATTAGAAACAAATGACAGGTGACCTTTAAAGCATTTAAAAGAGCAAGCTCGATATTTACATAAAGTATGAACCCCATCATAGCTCCTGCCCATTTTAAAAAGCACAAGGGAAAATAAAGATGAATAGCTATTAATTTCTCCGTGATATGACAACCCTCTGACCAAGGTATTTCTCTCTGTCACCATCATCATAATTCATCTTTATTCTCCTTTCATCTTTGCCTCCAACAAAGAGCCTCAAACACAACTGACCTGTTTACGTTTTTGGGGCGTTTTGGGTGGGTGCGTTGTTTGGGGTTTTTTGGTAGTGGTGGTTTTGGTTGCAGGTTTTTTTGTTGTTGTTGTTGGGCTCTTTTAGTTGGGATGCTCTGCAGGTAAACAGATTTTTAGACCAGAACAAGACTTATATAAAAGAGCACGGATATTTCAAATCTGTCCACTGCAACCGTCAGACAGAACAGCACCATCTGAAATACTGCTGCACTCAGAGACATACCAAGACAAAGAAGCAGGTTTTATCAATATGAAGTCAACAAAATCAGTTTCTATTTACTTAGATCTGTGCATAGAGAAGTCATTTTACAAGTCAACACAGCATTGTACTTTTAATTCATTTCCAAAGCAGTTTCATTAAGGAAATTAAAACTGGTACTAGTTAACCAATTCAGTATTTGTTAACCAAGGCTTTATGCATTACCTTGATTTTGTAGCTAGATTAGTGGTGTGAGAGTATTAGCTCTTTATTTTTTTATTGTAATACTACACAATCCAGAATCGAACAGCAACACTTCAGCAGGTACAGAACAGGAGACCGTACTTACAAAACTAAGGATCACAATCAAACATTGTTCTTCCTATTGTACAAGTACTATTTAAATCATGGTTATCATCGAAGAAATCAATTCCAATTTTTATTATTATTTCTTTAAAACTTTTCAAGACTTTAAGTTGTTGATGTGATACTTTTACTTTAAATATGCCTTATAAATTGTTTCACAATAAAATTGTTAAGCAAAGCATAGCTCTAGAAAGCCAAGGTACTTTTGGCTGATGAGTCAGCTGATGGTGCTTTAATTCTAATGGAGATACTGACTTGTGCCCAGAAGAAAGGACTGGAGTCAGACTCTTAATTCCATCACTTACTACAAGATTGTATTTAAGCAACTGTTTTCATTCTCAACTTCTGCAGGCGTGGTGCAGAGCTATCCTTTTTTTTTTTCCCGTGACTACTCTTCTCCACTGATAGGCTGCAGTTCCAATCTTCTTGGCTGTTTTTTCCTTCAAACAGAAAACTCTAGCTGCTTTTACAGTTTACACTTCCATCCTAACACCATTGGCTTCTGTACCCTGCAGTTGAATGCAAAGGAAAATCAAGTCAAAATTAATGTGTACTGAATTGGTGAGTCCAAGAAATACTCATGAAGTCAAGACAGACTCATTCAGAGATGAACTTCAAAAACAAAATTTGAGCTTGCAGTAAAGTTTTGGTCCAAAAAAGCTCACGGCTACAGCACTTCAATGCCATGTGCTGCATAAGGAGCAGAAAGGCTGCTGCTGAGAACCCTAGCCTCCAGTGCATCTGCCACAGAAGACCAGGTGGTTCCATTAAATGGACAGCTACTAGTGGTTGAGGCACACTGCCTGCAATTGCTCTTGAAGCACAGCTTGTAGTTTAGTTTCACCCAAAATACATTTACCTTCCACATTGCGAAGGCACTCCTCAAGGTAAAACAAAGTGTAGTAATTAGGGGTGATCAGAAGATAACTTTCAAAGGGAGCTTCTTGTGTGATCCAGAGTGTTTATGTATAGATACCCACTGTTTTTTGTTCATGTATATCTTCTACGGATATGTTACATTATCTGAAAACTGTTCTCTCAACCACTCACCTTCTCTTTTATCTACTGAAGAGAGATATTGAGAACAATGTAAGTAGTTTTGTTATAGTGTATGAGCATGTATGTTTTTATACTCATCTCTATCACAGTATTTCTCCTCCCATGGCAAAAAACCCACCACACTATTTTGTACTTGGAGTGAAGCACCCCCTAACACAACGGCTCTGGCTTCTATTATTGATATCTTCAGTACTCAGATACATATGTATGCACTCTCTGGTATAAGTAATCATCACTTATTAAGACCTAGTATGTTTAGGTGTTATCTAAATAAAACAAAAAACAACAACAACAAAACCCCCAACAAACTGGCTAGCTCAAATACTTTCTAGTACTGGTTTCCCCGAACAGTTTCAAAGGTAATCTGCAAAACAGTGTAGCAAAAATCAACCCATCTACAAGCCTCATTTAAAAAACCCCAAACCTAACACTCTACTCTCATCATCCTTTTCATTTTTTTTTAATACAGTCTGAGTTTTCAGAACTACCATGTAAATCTGAAATGTCGTCTACAAAACCAGAACACAAAGAAGAAATCGAATTATAACTGCACAATTTTCTTCTGGCAAAACTGCTAAAATATAAAGATACAGATCTAACATTTATACCCAAGCCTCACCAGAAAGGGAAAAAGAGATGCACAGAAACAGCTAAAAACCAAGTCTTACATGTTTATCTTGCAGTAACTCACATGTATATTGATACTGAAGGAAAGCTATCCTCCTGGAGATTTTCAGAGACAACAGTAAATGAGTTCAGAGAAATACACACATGCAGAAAAAGTAATTGTTAAAGAACTGATACTAACTTCTAATTAGAATCAATTTGAAATCTAGTACAGGTGATCAACCACCCTGCAATGAAGGACTCATTTTTTCAGTTTGTTCAATCCCTGCACATTCATACACCTATGCAGTTGTTTATATAGTGTGTATATATATATATTAGCTTGCTATGCAAATTAAGTTTATTGAACATCATTAAAAAAAAAACCCAAAAGAAAAGCTGAAGAAAGAGAGCAAGCTCATAAGAATTATCATTAGCTACTTTCTGACCCTTGCTTAGAAAGATTCTCCACATATAATCACATCTACTTAGGTCTCCTACATGGATTTATTTTTATATATAAACCTCGCTGCAGCTCCAGGTACCATGAACATGTCATAACTAAACATATTTCAATGCGTCTGAAAATGCAAGAGTGCATTGATTATTTGATCTCCCCCCCTTCTTTCCCTACATTTATTTACACTACCTAAGGTGTTAACGACCTTGACAGTTCTTTAGAACCACTTGACTGTAACTCACACTCACAATTGCACATCTCTCGTAAAGACAGTTAAGAAAAATTGCAGGAAGAATCTATGCAATGATGATTGACAACACAAAGAAACTCACCCTTAAGATTAAGTTTCTAAAGATTTTTTTAAACTATTGCTACAATTCAATTTGTAGGGACATTAGTGCCCTGAGTGTTTAGCACACAAGCAGAACAAGTTAACCATGCTTCTTATTCAACTATTTCTACTTCATTAGGCAGATAAAGTAACAACAAAAAAAATCCCAGGTTTGTCTTCTAAAATGTGTAACTTTGAACAGCAGGGAAGCACCACTCCCCCAATTTACAGATACAAAACCAACACAGAAGAAAGTATGCTGTCGAAAAACACATTTACATTTCTAAAGCAGAAATGTCATTGGAGGAAGGATGAAGAAAAGCACCTCAGCAGATACAGAAGCAGAAATGGAAGAAAAGGTTGTGGGGCTCTGCAACAACTCTGAGTAATAATTGTGTCATCTACCATTACCACAAAAACATGAAAAGCACAGCAAGGGAGAGAGATGACTGACTCTGGGAAGTTAATTACCAAACATAGAACCTTCTGTTATCTGATAGATGTTTCTCCCCCCAAGTGTAAGTCAAAAGGTGCAAGCAATCTGTATGTTTTTCACCTGGCTGTGCTGATACTGCATGAGCTCAGGTTGCTGATTATTAAATTGAAAGAGGCAAAATCAAAGAGAAATTACCTTGGGCTATTCTGTTATTCTTTAGTTGTTATTCTGCTTAAGAGTCAAAACCCAGCTAGTTTCAGACAAAAAACTACAAAAACCTAGAAAATGGACAGTCTCTGCTTACATCCATAAATTGTTTTAAAACAAGTGTATTATTTAAATACAAGGAAATAATTAAGCCTCACGCTTTGTCACATACAGGGTTGAAATTATCCTTCTTCAGACTTGCCTTTAATCTTCCAACATTTTGCATTCAATACACGCTTTCTGGTCTTGTCAGAAGTATCTGGTTTCTCTCCTGCATCCTTACATAAGTGATCTTGTCATAGTCCTAGGCTATATTTCTCTCTTACTCAAGTTTTCATTCATTTAATGTTGTCATCCCAACCTTCATATTTTAGTCTGTTTAGTTAAAAACAATATTCAGCAGTTGGCTATTGAACAGGCATTTCAGGAATGTGGTGGGATGTTCATTACAGTAAACTTTTATCCACTGCCAGGAAATCTAATTTACCTATTCTTTTAATTATCAAACTGGCATATGGGGAGATTAAAAATAGGAAGACAGCCAGAAATAACTGTGTCTAATTTGAAAATGTGCACTCCCTGCAATATAGGTGCTCTCATCAACCTGCTCTCTCAGTCAAGTGAAAGGAGACATTACAAATATTTCTATAGCTCGTCTGAGCTACATTTT
>WEIS01032928.1:3296-35403 GCA_013389965.1 Todus mexicanus | reverse complement strand
AAAAACAGCACAAAACAAAACCAAGCCCTTCTCTTATTCTGTTGTACTATTAATGTTGAATTTACAATTACGTTTTGGAGTAAGATGGCTCCTTACTGGGTAGAGCACAGCTCCAGCAAGCAACTCCAGGCCATCTTCTGAACAATCGCTGTACATGAAGCTCCCTGCAAGATCCAGGAGCATCCCTCATCCTTCAGCTGAACACTTACCAACATGCTGCTGCCTACAAGGCACTAAGGCGTGCATGTAGATCTAATAGCTGTCTCTTACCTACTTTGTGCTCTTTTGTTGGATCCTCTTTTCATGGTGCAGGTCTCATTTTAACTGCAAGCTCTTGCAGCTTTTGGAGACAGCTTTTTGGGAGAAGTGCATTTTTCTTTCTTTTTCTTTTTTTTTTTTAAAGGGATATATGAATAAAATCCAGGACAATTGCATTCTGGGCCCTGGAGAAGACAAACCCTGTAATTTTAAGACAATCTCCTCCCTCATCTTTGCGATCTTTGTCTGTCTGAACAAATGCAACTCTGAAGCTGTGAAAAGGCTGTCACATCTCCCTTTAGATTCAAGTTTTCAGTATCTCTAGCTATGCTATTGATGGTGATTCTCAAAGCATCCTACTCCCACTGGATTCCACAGGAAATAAAAGTGTACAGCCCTTTGCAGGTGAAGGCCTTGTGCCATTCAATGACCTACTTCTTTAACTCCTCACTTTCCTTGATGGCAGCACGGTCATGGCTGTTTGTACCAATGCAAAAGTCCTGTCCTAATCTAGAGGAAAAGCATGCAGCATGCAAATGGCAAACTATTGATAGTGACACCTTGGAAAATAAAGCTGTTCTTGGTTTTGTACGTAGGCATATATATCACCATTCCTCTCCATTCTAGTAAGCAGAGATAGTTAGGGCTGATGCACACCAGCAGCATTTATGGCAGTCATTAGTGTACTTTTAAAAGAGTCTATGGACCATCTAAACCAGTATGGATATATAAACTTTGGAAAACAAACATCCTGAAGTACATGAACAGTGAAGTTTGAAGCACAGACTCCAGTCAGGCTTTGCTGTTTCTGAACTTGCTGTTTGGATAGGGCTGAAAAAAAGTACAGAAATGCCTCTTCTGAAGACATCTCTGGAGATCTGCTTCCAGGCAACACCATTCAGATCTCTCTGTAGCCTTCCAAGCCCTTTTCATTTGTCACCCTTAGTTTTACAACTAGTCCTCCAAAAGGAAAGATGTAACTCCACTTACATGCAAGGGCTCCTTCCTACCCATACCTCATGCAACGTCAATATCACAAGGCCTTTTTAAAGACAGAAAGAGGGAAAAGTCCCTTCTCTCACCTCACCCTCCCCTTCCCCAGCAGTGGCCCGGTGAGCGGTGGGCAGGAAGGCCACCCCAGTGCCCCTCTCGCCCTGGGCTGCTACACCCTTGTGAAGAGAGGACAGTCCCACAGAGCAGGCAGTGGGCAGTGCCTGAGCATCTGTGTGAGGGACATTATGGAAGTGCCAAAAAAAGGCTGCAAGTTTGCACTGAACCACCTGCGCGGGGCACGGTGAGAAGTAGCCGAGCACATACAGGCTGAGCCAGGTGCCTCTGCATGAGGAAGCTTTTGGGGTACTGGAATGCTTTTGGAATGCTTTTGGAATGGAGACTCCACAACCTACCTCTCTGGGCAACCTGTGCTACTGTTTGGCCACCCTCACAGGATGCAGGTTTTCCCTTATGATTAAAGGGAATTTTTTGTGTTGAAGTATTTCCAATAATGTTCCTGAAACATGTTGCCTTCAAACATCAGAACAGGACACTCACACCCTGAAAAGCACAGTCATGATTCACTCAGTGATACCAAGTGATATGTAAAAGCTATACTATGAAGAGCTTTTAAAATTGGATGTGGTACATTCATTCAACAGTTTTTCATGTATGTGAGTCCAGTGGAGGATTGTTTCTTTACTCTGTTTTCTAGCCTTTATGCTGCTTCCCAGCAGCTCAAGATGATCTTCAGGTGAGATGCTGTGTCTGCTGGTTATCAGGCCATTGCTCTGTCATTCTGTCACTGTGGCTACTGAATAACTTCAACAGCACTTAAATATGAAGACAATATTTCATAACATTACAGTCAAATCCTATAAGCTCATCACTTGCATGACATTATTTCCTTTTTTTTCCACCAAAGATTTCATAAAAATGTGAGAAAGAAAATGCATTATTTCCCTTAATCAAACTGGCAGAAGTCACCTGGTCTACTACTAAATAAAAGTAAGCGAATATCTCACAGCTATTCTAAAGGTCCTTAATTTTTTGATCCATTTTACAGCATTTTATCTCAGGGGCATCTGTTCCTGATTTACACCAACAGTCCAGCAGGAAGATCAGACCCACTAATTCCTCAAGATCGGCTGTGGCACAGCTGTGTCCAGCCACAGCTTCCCTAACATAGGGTAGTCAAGTGCATCTGATTTCTTTGTTTTACTGGTCAGGATAATAAAGCTTTCCTGAACAGCAGCATTTAAAGCAAGTGAACTATGTGAAATCTCTCCCCTCAACCACTATTACGCAGCTTGCAACCTTTCGTTCAGGAGATTAAGTTTGCATCTCTTTGCATTATCTCTCTGTAATTGGAAAACTTTCGTTTTGACAGAGACAATGTGGCAGGCTCCCTGTGAGCCTCGCTACAAGCCAGTGCTGAGTGCCATCTGGAGAACTGATGCCGAAGTCAAGCAACAACATCCTGTCATATTTTATCTGGAACCTTGCAACAGAGCAACTAATAACATCTTAAACTTCATTTGTCTGGCTCTCTCATGCTCTTGGCAGAGGTCATAACCAGTAGTGGCTTTGCTGATTTGCTGCATCAAAACTAATTAGGTTACAGCGCTCACTGACAGAGCTTCTCATAATGGCATAAAAGCCCGTGGCTTTAACTTTACTCTTTATGTCAAAGTAAAGTTTAAAACTCATAAAGCTTGCACCTGTATCAGCTTACCAGTTATAAAGTTTAACATCTAGTAATGGTGCTTACTCAGCTTGATGGAGCTATCAGCCCCTTAGCTTCATTTTTCCCATCCTTCTTTACAAGTGTGGTTGGTGACAAGCGGGGTTTATGGCATGAAAAACTGTGCCTGACGTGGAAGATGCACATTTGTAAGTCCAGCCTCTTTGCTTTTTTGCATTCTTTACAGCAACAGGAGTGCCCTGAACTGACTTAATGTAGTTTGCAAGTGAACATGCTGAAACTGCCTCTTGTCTGCCTCTGAACAAAACTTGACATAGGTGACCTTTTTACCGTGCTTATTGGAAATCTGTTCTTTTACCAGACACTTTCACAGTTTGTCTTACTGAATGAGTCAGTCTTAAATACCTGAGTAAAATTAAGATAACCGTTGATAAGGTTAAAATCAGGGCAATGCTCGGGGTAAAAAACAGGGCACATCTTAACGGCTTTTCATTCAAGTGAGAAACCAGCAGGAAAGGAGATTTCTGTCTGCGCAGAGGGGAAAAAAAGAGAAGTAAGGTTTAACAGTTTCCTGCTTAAATGTTGTAAAACATGTCAGCAGGGGGCTGTGGCAGTAAGAAGAATTGTGCTTTCTCTCAGCAGGAAAGTGGCACTTCACTAGACTGGCTACATCGATTATCAAGATGAGGCCGTCTTAAAGAGCAAGCACAGCACTTAAGTGTATTATAATGCATGGAAGTATCATGATTACAAAGGACAGCACTGTGTATTCGCTCTAAGATTTTCCTCCCACTACTGCTTGCAGGGGCTACAGAAGTAGTGAGAGATCATGCAACTTTCTCTTTTGCTCTTGTCCAATGAAAATATCAGCTGAATCCTAAGGATGGCTGTCAGGTTTGCACTACACTTTGTAAGGAGCCTGGATTTTGTTGGACACTCACATTAGATCATCTGTGTTTGAGAAAGACATTAGGAGTGTGTGAGAATGAGGGTTAAACATGGTTTTATTTATTTATTCCTATGCTCAAAGTGATTACCCTGCTGTTACTTAATATTCTTGCATTTCCTATTTATTTATTTATTCTGTATGGATTTTTGCATGAGGAAAACACCATGACATTCTGGAACTTCTAGTGCTGTTATTCAAGATAAAGGTTTTGAATTACAGTGAATTATGAATTCCAGATTAGAACATTGTAAATAACAGTGCTCCTTTAGACTTGAGTGGTTCCTCATGATAGATAATGTTCTGCTCTGCCAAATCTTTTTACACTTACTGTCTCATTTAATGTATTTTGTTCATTGGAAAAAAAAAAACAACAACATGGAAAAATTTTGAGCAGTGCACATCCATTCCATTGTTTTAAAATGGAGCATATGCTGTTCACCCCCAGGAACATTTCCAGTTGGGAGCTGTATCTTTCTGAGCATGGATGTACATCAATATGAATGAGATGTACATTGATGCGGATGGCAAACTGTGTGAATGAGTCTTGTATGATAATGGGCAGATGTGAAGAAATCAGACCTGGAATATGGTATTTTTATTGGGATGCTTAATTAACTGAAGAGACTGGATATTTAACAGGGAAAAGACACTGCATGATTAATGATCTCACTGGATTGCTTTCAGAAAGGAGGCTAGCCTATGCAAAATATGTAGCTTGACAATACAGCATTTAAGGAGCTGATAGCTGTCTGAATCAACAGATACTTGAGGAAGTTCAGATCCCCAACACACTATGCGTGTATATGCATTTATTGCTTTAACACCTTCATTTCAGATTCCTTGTGATAACAAATTAATCGTGCATAAATATGTGCAGGATTACAGCCCAATGATGGAGAAAATTTAGTTAGCATGTCATACACTACTCCAACTAAGAAGTAGAAGTTAAAGGAAAGAAAATGAAGACTTAAAATCAAGAGAGTCCTTTTCACAGAAGATGTCAGGCTATGAACTGCTTTCTGCTGATGATGAGTGAAGTTTCATTGTTTGAGTCTTAAAACCAAAACAAAGCAACCAAATTAATAACAAAAACAGAACAGCAACCGACACACCCTAAATGGGTCAGGCATTTACCAACTGTAACTTCTGCATCCATGTGTATGTCTCCAGACTGATGATGTGCAAACGCAATATCTTATTATACGTGCTGGATAGGACCTACAGGTACAGACCATTTAGTCTTTTAGGAATATACCCATGGTGTTATGTGGCCACAGGGCAGTACAGCAGCTACTACTTCTGATTCAGGAACTCAGCATGAGCTAGTAATCCTCACTGTCCCTAGCTTGAAGTATTTTTTTATTATTGTTTTATTTAGGAAAATTAAAATCCTGCAACTGTTCTCTTGGGACAGAAAAATGAGCTGAGAGAGAGCACCATGGACAAATAAATATACCCTTATTTGCATACAGGCCGTAATACCACTAAGGAGTTAGGAAAAAAACAAACCAAACCAATACAAAACAAACTTGGCAGTTGTATACTCATTTTGTGGATTTTTTTAAAACAGAGCTTTTAACAGGAATGATGCAACACAACCCAAACTGCATACAGCAAGAATTTTGAAAATATGCTTTCAGAAGATACGCGTATTTGATTTCCTATTTTTCTTACACCGCTCAGCTGAAATGCAAGCTTTAAAACTGCTTACCTCAGGGAAAAGGGTGTTGCCTAAGCTTTCTTACCACATAAGAAGGGTTTGTTATGACAAAACATAATGGAGGCTGGGTGAAACGACTGCCCATCGCTCATGCCTGCTTCCAGTGTGAGAGTGCTGTGAGGACCATGTGTTCCAGCTGCTTTGTCCTATGAGGTAGCTTAAAGAGGGACATAATCCAGCCATAAATTCACAACAAAGAATCCCCTGCTGTAGAGGAATGCTGCTGGATATAAATGTGCCACAGTCAATCTGTGCAGAGCCATAAAAGCGTGTTGGAAAAGAGGGAGCAGGACTGAGGCCCAGTGGGATTACGCTGTGCCTCATCTCCACTGCTGTGTGGGTACTGGAGTGCTCCTGCTACCAGTGCATGTGGGACTGAGCCCCAACACATCCTGCCCAGAGCTGCTCTCTGCTTTCCAGTGAGGACAAAAGTGACCTTGTGAAGGAATGGCCTTCTGAAAGACTCGATGTTTGGAAACTGAGAGACTCCTAATCCATCTGCCTTTCCCTTGAGTTCGCGTGTTACACAGGAACAACTCTGCCCATCATTTCTGCAGTGCATGCCAATGATGTGTGCCAAAACTCGCCTCTTGCAGAAACATCTTTGTAACTCCTATGAACAGGGAAACTGATTTAAGTGCTCTAAATTTGTAGTGAAGCCAAGTTCTTCAGATCATTGTCCGTCATGGTGGAGAGTTAGCTATTGATTCAGTTCTAATCTTTAGATTAAAAGAAACCCCAAACATTAAGAAGCTGACAGTGGTTACAGTTTCAATACCACAAAGCAGATCAAGAGAATAGTAGCTACTACTACAGAGAGAATAGCACAGACCGATTGAAATGGAACTGAGAAGTGGAGCTGTGATTTAGACTTCAGGGTTTGGGGATGGAGATCATCAGTTTTCCTTCAAGACAGCTGTAGCCACCTTCTGTTTCTTGTTTTGCTAAGTTGCTTCTCCACAGTTGGAGATGGATGCTGATGAGACATCACCAGTACTCAGCCTCTCTGTCAAAAGTAAAACTGTCGCCAGTGTTGTGCAAACTTCATTTGACCTCTTGAGCGTGCTACATCATGTTTGTTCTCGGTTGATAATTTTATCTGCCTTCTAAAGTCTGTGTGGATTGCATTTTGTTGAGGGCTATCTCTGAAAGCGGGCTTGACAAGGAATTACTGGGCAGTATGAGTTCAGTGCTGGAGCAAGAGAGGCCCTCATGGTTCCCCCTGAGTTCAGAGCGTGCTCATACAAGCTGAATTAATATTGGAGTTTCATGCTTCTTGTAGGCCTTAGTTCTGATTGCAGTGAGTTTTCTAAGCCCACTCAGCTGACACCACTATACACTGAAGGGCACATTAACAATTTATTGAAGTGTAACATGTTTTGTTTGGAAATGTGTTTGTTCCATGGTCTGTTGACATGGTTTAGTACCTTGTCAGCGGTGTTCAGAGTTCAGTATTTTCCCATGTTCAGCGAGCACAAGCTTTTCTTTTAGCTAGTGTGTTGTAGAGGTACTCTCTGTTAAAAAAGGGACAATGTTCCCACAACCTGAGTAGTAAGAGGCAGTTCAGATTGTTAACAGTGCCAGAAATATAGAGATATATCTGCTGCATCTCTTCTCCTACAGGATTTTAAAGAGATCTGAAAAAGCATTAGCTAAGCCAGCCTATCTCTGTTGCTTTGAGGGAATGTGATGTCTCCATCTGGTTTTATGTTCCAAAAAGAGAGTGCTGCAGCCCATAAGACTTATCTGACTCAGATCCTCCGGCTTAAATAGGAGAGCCAGGCGCTTGGTGAAAGGAGTTGATTTTTAGCTCCTGGCATTTCTAAGGAAGACCGAACTGTTCCAAAACCTCTTGCAGAGGTTTTGTCTTTGGAGGAGAATTTTTATTTCCCTTTGCTGTAGACTAGTTGCCAGTCACCTTCTAGACCTGTAAAGAGGCAGTGTTTGGTTGGTCTGTTCGTAATTCGGAAAGTCATTGGTAAGGTAGAGGTACTGAGGGTTCTGTTGGGAGCTGGGGCATAGGTCCCCTCTGCCCAAGAAACCAACGGTCACTCTTATCAGGTGCGAGCAGTAGTTCCTATATTTTGCAGTGCAATACGGAACATTCGCAAAGGCTTTCCTTTGAGGAGCTGCAAGGCAAAGGAAAGGGGTTTTTCTCTCTGTTTCTGCCTCCTGATTAATTAAAAGAGTAACTTGCATCCCTTTTTAGCTCTCATTTCCTTTTAGCTACTCTCCCTCTCTGCAATTAGTTGACAAGCCCTGGCAGTAAAGGCCCTTCTGAATTTTACCAGTGGTCTTTCTGCCTGCACAAAAGGAGGCAGGAGAGAGGCAGGCCTGAAGTTTCACTGTTTCTCCTCTAATTTTGTCTTGCACTGAGGTAGAAGATTCAGAAGACTAAACTGAATAAGTCTGTCTTACTGGTGCACTGTGGGATTACATCATCAATAAATATATGCTAGATCCACTTAAATACCCTTTATGTAGAGAAATAAAGTTGCAACCTGCTGCTTAAAGCTTTATCTGCGGTTGCCTTCATTGCTGTGTGTCCCTCTAACACAAGAGCATGCTGACAAAAATATGGAAGCAAGCCACATATTTTACCTTCAAGATTAAATGTTGTCATAGCAACACAGCAAAGCAGAATGTTACTCTATAAAGGTGGGGAGGGAGGGAGGGAAAATTAGGCTGTCACAGGACATACAAATATGACAGATCCAGGAGGATTTGCCATGTGACATCTNNNGACAGATCCAGGATGATTTGCCATGTGACATCTTCAGCTAGTTCCAGGAAAGTTTGTTTGTCTTTGAAACACAAGCAATTTCAGTGAACTAGCTAAAAAATCTAAACTAATCAAAATCTTTTCATCACCTGTGTTTTATATGACAGAAAACCTGATAAACCAAGGGTCAGACAGACCTTAGGCCTATCCAGGTCTGTTATTGGAAATAGAGACAACTCACAGTATCTTTCAGTTTTGTAAGCAGCTTGAGACATTCAACATCTTCATCGAGATTTGAAAGATTCCACTAAAACTGATAGATATTAGATATTATAAAGAGTGAGAGCTAGGAGGGCAGATGTTAGCATTTCTATCTCACTCCACACCCTTTGGTTGTGAAGCCTTGTCTTCTGCTTGTGTCTTCTCTGGTGATGTAAAATATAACCCATTCTAGTGTAGTTTCATCAAGGAACTGAATAAAAGTGGTTCCAGTAAAAGAAAGGAAAACCAGGACAGAACAATTAAAGAAATACACTTGTAAAAACATTAAAAATATTCCTTGACAATTTTGTTCTCGTTCAGTAAGAAAAAGGTGTTTTCATTTCTGAAACACAGTTCAAATGATCTTACTACTTTAAATGTTTTGCATACGTCTGTTTGTGTAGGTGATGTATCAGGGCACTGCGGACTGGAGAAGCTGCTGTTGACAAAACCCAAGGAGACAAGAAAGAGCCCACGGCCCTGTGTTGATTGACAGATTCAGTCACTTAAATGCTGAGCCCAAAGCTGAAGCCTGAGCAGGATCTGCTTCTTAGAACTATGGGAATGCCACTGGAAAGTTTTTTTATTTTAACTTGCCATTTAAAAATATCATCCATCTGAGGACGATTCATTCCCAGGACTTTATATAACATGCAGAGTACTGTGAAGGGAATTATTTTTAATGTATCTGCAGTTTGCTTTAGTATCATAGAGCAAGCACAATTTCTTGATTAGCTCACTTTCCTCCATTCCTGTAGCTTGCATTACTGATAATGTTATTCAAGAGGGAACAGAAGGTTGCATTTTCATTCGGAGTTGGCAAATGGCACATCATTTCCAGATTTATGAAGGTGAAAAAGCCGTATAAAAATAGAAAAAATTCTATCTCCCATATTTACAAGAATAAAATGCTGTTACTAAATGCCTCAAAAACAAAGAGAAAGAAAGCTCTATGCAAAGATATCTTTGGGGCAGCTTTTGTGTCCTGGTGGATTTCTGCAGGTCATAGCTCCGTTCAAAACAACAGCTGTAAAAGGATCTGAAAGACACACAAAAATCTCTTCGCTTCTTGTCCCCTACAAAGGCTAGTGTCTCCCAAAGTAACAGATATTCATAAAAATAGGGAAGCACAGTTACCAGGGCCCCGTGGGTGTTTGTACTACAACAACTCACCATTTCCTCTCTCACTCTGCAAGTAGTAGCCTAAGGTGATGATGACTGAAGATCAGAAAAGTAATATAAAAAAACCCCACCGTAGCCTGATGAAAGTCAAGTACAAAACGTAGTAGCACAGTGGTCTTTGCAGTCCCTTACATAAATATGGCAGTAGTTGTACAACTATACACTGTGTAAGAAGTCAGGAGTTTTGTTCACCAATCAGAAAGAATCATTACCAGATTCCCTGCAAAGTCAAGAATTTACTGTCTCTCTCTCTATTTTTTTCTCTATATAAACAAGTCAATTTTTCGCTATCAGTAGAATAGATTGAGGGAATCAATTTTCCATAGCTATCGTTTAGTGTGGCCCGATGACAGTTTGTGAGCCTGTTCTGGATCATAAACACAAATCAGGAATTAATACCACATCCATTCGCCATGAGTGAAGCCACAGCACCTTATTTGCCACGTTCCATGATGCTGGATGCAAAGCAACTGTTGTTTCCTGGGGAGCTTACAGATCTAGTGACTGGGCAGGCAATGCAGAGAAGTACAGCCCTGGAAAGACTTTTTCTCCTAAATCACATTGTCACAACAATGTTGGTGCATTCCCAGGTCGATCCTAATTTAATTCCTGTACACTTAAATAAACTGTAACCAGTACCCCTTCTCTCACCAGGACATTCATGTTCCGAACTCCCAATTTGTAGTTATTTCTAATAAGAAACCTTACTTGTATTTTAAACACTTGCCAGCCCCTTTGGGTAAGTGCAGGTCTGGAGCATCTTGGGTTGGTACCTGCCCATAAAAGTTAGAAATGATGCCTCATGGCCATGGAGGGAAGCTTTCTGACACTTTAACAGGTAGAAAACACCAAAAAAAGAAAGCAAAGAGAACTGAAAACCAAAACAATCCCCTTCTGCTCCTTCTGCTCTAGCCTCAGATTGTCCCTTTTAGTTTCCATTTAAACACTAAGCAAGGCTGTGGGTAAGTTGTTTAATACAAACTATTTAGTTCCCCAGATTTTACAGTATTGAACTTTGTGATTATCAGTCTCAATCAGGGCTTGTATTGGTTTATTTTTAATTCTGAGTCTTGTGCAGAAAAGTAGATCATTTTAAAAACTCTTTAGAACAAAGAAGGTGTCAAGAGCACTGGAAATGTAATCACACCAATCTAAGGGGGGTTTTAAGAGTATCACCCTGGGTTCCCTACCTACAGCCAAGCGCAACAGAGTATTTGTGGCAGATAGGTATGGGCTGTTACCAGAAAAAACAGCTGTATGCGTGTGTGTTTGCAACTTTGGAAATGTGATCATATTGAGGGAATGTGCCCGTTCGAGAAACTCAGTTTAAAAATGTTTCTAAAACTGCGGAGAAAACTAATCTTGGAAGGAAAATGATGAGGCTGAAGCAGAGAAAGAAAAGCAAGATTGTTGTACACAGGCCCCTGTGGAGGGGGAATTTCCCCGGCAATGTAAAGCAAACACATCTTAATGTTGCTCATTGCTTGTGGCAGATGAGTGCTCTGGCTGCTGGAGCAGCCTGTGCTGTCTGTGCTCCTGTACTCCTGGTTGCCACGTGGTCCTACAGTCCATATGGAGCACTAGTATGGCACAGTGGTGCAAGATCATTAGGACCCTTGTATGAAGCAGAGGGGCAGAGCTCTGGAAGAACTACAGCAGTGTTTGCAGCTCAGCAGCTCCTGCAGTCCCCAGCCAGCCTCGCTGGGCAGAATAAGCAGGAGAAAATCTGCTCCCGCCCCATTAGCTACACAAGTCTTAATTGCTTTCTCTTGTAGAGATACCAAATATCTTTGTGAACAGCGTGTTCAGATTGTTACATGCAAACGTCTATGCAATACCTTTATGAAATATGCAAAATATGATGTGTCGGGCTATGATCTGATCTCTGTGTGTATTTGGAAGCCTTTTCCATGCTTTGGTTTGGGGACTGAACATTTCTGACAGTTTGTTTGAGGTAAACAGAGCCAATCTGTCATCATGATTCACTACCAGCACATCTGATAAGTATGACTTAACTTGCAGCAGGCTTGTATGCTTTTAAAGCACTTGGCTGCTTTGCAGTTAGCAAATTACTGCAGGGCAAAGCAAACACAAAAGGAGATAACAAAAGGAATGATGGATTTGATCACATTGCAGAGGAAGTGGGATGATGAAGAGGTGGCTTTACCTAGCTCAGACACCTGGAAAGCAGAGCGTGTCTCAGCTGCATTAGAAGAAGTGTGATTCAGAAGCCCCATGCTGTGCACAGGCACAGTAACATGAGGCTGTCATCACATACAGTCCCACATTCCCTTTCATATGGATTTCCCTGATTAAGTTTCTATTTTGACAGCTTTTGAACAGTAACACCTTTCTCATTTTGCCTCTGAATTTCCTCCCTCGAAAGGTGCAAATTACGGTTTTACTGTGGCCTGTTAGAGGTGCAAATAAGCAAAACACAGCCAAACTAGGATGGTCGTGAAGTACTAAAATATTGGAACTGAATCGTGTTGAAATAATATGTATATATATTTGAGCTGCAGCTAAATGGTGGGAAATATATGTGTGAATTTTGGGGGGTAGTGTGAAGTTCTGCATTTGTACAGCCTGGGAACTTGGTAATGCCAAGGACAAGAAGGCACGAGCAACCTAAGGATAGTTAAATTCTAGGGATGGAACAGCTTTTGGTGGCAATTGCTACAAGCAAATAATGTTTGTGTCCTTGCTTAACTTGACTAGGGCCAAGTAAATGCCTCACAGTATAAAAGGCGTAACTCTCGTTACTTGCTTCTGAACTTACTTTGACTTCTCATTTTTAGTATTACAGAAATTCTGTGCCTGATTCAAGCAGCACCACTTGTAACTGCTGCTCTATGGAACAGAAAACCACTTCCTTGACCACAACTTATCACTAGCTGTTTATCACAAGCACACATAAAACTACCATGACTGTATTTCAACTTCTTGGTGCTGAAGGCAGAAAAAGAGAAACAGAATCACATTTTCTTCTGTAGTTTCTTTAAAGACTATAATGGAAATAAGCTAAAAGAAAAATATGACTTTATGCAGCTTTGTTTCCGTATCTTCACATCAAAACTAAGCTAATACAGGTTAGAATTCAATGAAAACCCATATATTCTGATCTGCACTGATTTAAAGACAATCAGTTTGAGAAAACACATTCATATACAGGCTGTACATGCTATTTTCACTGACATGGAGACAGAAGAATATCACCTTTCAGGATAAAACTCTTAATGTTTAGCTGCAAGTGAAAAAGAACATTTCTTTGGGGTTGAAAGGAACACCTTCTCTTCCACTTCCACAGCAAGAACAGCAAGAGTTTCTTTTTTTACTGAGTTAAAAATGGTTGTTTCAGCTGCATCTTGAAAAGTAGAGCCTTTCTGTAATGTGCCTGCTGGCAGAGCTGAAGGAAGTCAGAATGAAGAGGAAAGTTAATCAACCAGTACTTAAATGTCATTCAAATCACTAGACTATGTGCTTTACACCATTTTTTTACTGGAAAGTAACATCTTATCAGAACACCTGAAAGAATCCTGAAATCTGTATGAAAATGGGTAACACTGCAGGCACATCAACCCTTCTTCTGGTTCAGATTATCCTCACGCTTGTGTGCTTGAGCACAGCTCCATTTTCACTTGCTATTTTGGGTTGGCCTAACAAAAGATCCTGGTTCAGCCTGCCAACAAACCCTCCTTCTCCTGAATTAGCAGAATTATCACGACTGATTTTAACACCATTACTACTACAGGAGTTCTATTACAGGGCTATAAATCCTTCCTGTGGCATCAGGGTGTCCTTTTTCAGTACACAGTGTGAGAAGCCTACAGGGCTGAGGCTGAGCAGCTTGTTAAGTTTCAAGTGTAGCCACAAGCTGCCACTTGAAGTTTAGCAAAATAAAGCTGTGAGTGGAGAAAAGAAAATCCCCATTGTGTATTTTAAGAGTTCCTTCCTATTTCTAGTGTATACATGATATACAAGATATAGTAGGCTTTCTTTTAAAAGAAGGGTATGTTTTTACCATTTGCAGTCACACATATAACCCAGCCACAATATATTACCATTTACTTCCATCATTTAATTCAGCCTTTTACAACAGTTCTGGGTACTCCCATACGCAGTTATTTCTGTGAGATATGAGCTTCAGTGGTTAACTGGGATTCTTTAGGTATTTTTAAGATTCACACCTCTTTTTCTCTTCAAAACGTTGAATGGAAAAACAAGCGTCAGTCTGTGTTTAAAATTCAACTTTGAAAATCCAAATAATGCGAAGTAAAAGAAATTAAAAGTTAGCATTTGAAAACTGTATATTTGATTGTATCAATTTAACATTATTGCAGCAGAAATGAAGTCTGAGAGTAACTCTCGCTGCAAAAACATGTATACATACATGTGCAATGCAACCAAATGAAGTTTGCAGCAGAAAACCCCAAATATCTCAAGACTTTTGAATTGACAAAGTATTACTTTCACTTGTTTTTCTTTACCCTCCCTTGCTTGGTGAACTTCAGCTCACCACTTCATAGAGATTAGATTCAAGGAGGGCAAAAGAGCTAGTGGTTTTGCTAAGGATGCATTTCTGTGAGCAGAGATGTCCCAGCTAACATCCTTTTGTAGGCAAGAAAGCAAATTCTGCTGGATCCTCTGGCTCAGAAACTGTTATTTAATTTTTCTCTTTTGTTCATTTGAAGTCTGTCTTGAGTAAGCTACTTCCGCAGCCTGACACACACTTTCAGTGCCACCAGGTTACAGAGCATCACGTGACGTAATACCTTTTGACACATTTAGATGTAACATGATGCACATGTCACAAGAAATAAAGCAAAACAGACGTATTTCGTTTTTCTTCTCCTCGATGGACATGTAAATATCCACAAGTGATTGAGTTTTTCCTCATGTATGCCTCCATTCCTATAAGAGAATAGAATAGCTGAGGACAGTCATGAGCAACAGCAGGCTGTAACACACCTTGTGTGACTGCTGTGTTTCACAGTACTAATAATATTTGTAGAGCCCAGCAAGCCCTGACACATGTATTTAGGCAGGTGCTGCACAGCTGCATGCGTTGTGCTAGACCAAGGTTGCGTCAGATGAGTTGTCTTCCCTCCATAGACATCTGTGACTGCAGCAAGGCCAAGCAGACACTGCTACAGCCAGCATCCAGCAGACAAGTTACTGCTGCCCTGGCTGGGTGCAGCAACACCTTAGGGCACATGTGTGGCTCTATAGGAGGTGTCCTAAGGGTTGCTGGGATGAGGGGACTGAGGGAGACACAGGGCAGGCCCAATTCAGTTGCTCTCAGTTGGTCTATGCCGCCCTAAGCAGTAAAGATGTAGTCCCAACACCATGTGTCGCTTCCTGATGTGTAGCAAAAGCAACAGGACAATGTTGAGATGAGAAAATCTCTATGCATTTTTTTCCTTCAGGTGCCAAAAAGCTGTGAGCCAGAGGTGAGAAGTGCCAGATAGGTGTGCTGCAGTATTATTCTCTTCAGTACAGAAAGTGAGGCAAAATAAACCTTCATCAGCATTTGAAACTGGTTACTGACTGTTCGAGTGCTGACAACATAAAAGAAATCATACCATAAAGGGTGAATTTGCTGTATTTGTTTCTTACTGAACACACCAACATTTTGGGGTGAAGGAGGAGCTTTTTCTTCAGCTTTGAAAGCAGATAGCACAGCTAACAGCATGACCAGTAGCCAAAAGATGTACTCCATTTTCCTTTCCCCATCTGAGTACTGAGATACAAAGTTGAATTTATCAGCAAATGAAGCTGACAATTTTTGTTCTTAGTCAGGCAGCCACCAGAGCAGAATGCAGTGGGAAAGCAGTCCCTGCTGCAACTCTGTGCCTCCTCCAGCCCTCTCCAGTAATCTCAGCAGTCCCCTTCCATGCAAGCTGACAATTGTCACACTTTAAACCTAAATACGTATAGGTGCAGTAATAAAGGCTGTTATGTGTTTTAGACAGAAGGTTTGCCTGCTACCACTGCCTGAGCTATGCCATCCTACAGCTCCCTGCTGCCAGTGTAGGCAGACATGAAGACAGTTTCCTTCGTGAGATTCATACCATGCAAAAATCACATGGTAAAGGGCAAATATATTAACTGCTATGCAATGAATGACACTTGCTCAACTGTGCAAATGTCAGGGAGACTTTTTTAATCACAATAAGTGATACTTCAGTGTTGTATCTCAGGTCCAGTTGTCATTAAATTTTACAGTTTGTCCTTCAATAATAAGACAATCACTTTAACTGGAGATTGAGATGCTTAGTCATGATTCCAAGTTGAGAGCTGGGGGTTGTGAATTAATTCATGCCAAATAGCTCAGGGAGTTTGAAAGTTTTTTTTGATATTTTTCTTCTCTCTTTTACTCCATAGAGGGAATCGTGTTATTTGTTGGAATGACTTCTTTTAAAGCTCTGTTTTCCTGGGAGCTGCCTGGGTGGATAATTTTCAGGTAAATTTGCTTTTAACCCAGATTTCTAATCAACTACTGCAAAGATGTTGAACCACAGTGATTCAGAACAGAAGATAGCTAGTTAGCCAAACCACTTCTCTCAAATAGGTTTTGATATTTTTCCTGGAAACATAAACCACTTGATCTGGCTGGGTTTTGTACACTTAGGGAAAAAAAGAGTTCATGTGCATAGGCGCAAGAAATACCGTACCATGTGTTTGTCTGTTGCTCAACAAAGGATGTTGTCCTGAGGTTAATGGACTCTGAGTCCTTCTATCAGATATCACCAGTTCTGCTGTGGGTATCTGAGTCGAAGAGATGTGATGCTCTTCTCTTGAGAGCTGGGACAACAAATCTGCTTGCTCATCTGGTGTGTGGTGCCAGGATTATCTGTGCGTGTAAACTCCTCTGTATGGCATAGAGAAGCTATGAAACAGCTGCTTTTGGATTTCTCAGTGTTAGTAGGTTTGCACACACAGGCATGTATGTGCTCACAAAATGACCCCTAATGTGGTCAGGATAACCTTTAACAGGAGGCACAGGGAGTCTTCATCAGTCAATTCCGTATTCTCCTGTCTCCAGTCTGATGTTGATTTGAGCTAGGTAAACAGGTTTATTCTACATGACGAAATGTTTCAAAGGTACTGCAGGGGAAGGAAGGAAGGAAGGAAGGAAGGAAAAGTGATACACTTTGAAGATAATATTTGTCATAAATTCAAAGCAGTCCAGCTAATTCCACCAAAGAGAGAAAACTAGTAAATAGGAACAATATAATCAGCATGAAAGCCTGATGAATAACCAGTAGGCACAGGAAACCCCACCCAACTAAAGATAAAACTTTGGGAATAAAGATTCGAAAGCATTCAGGACAAGGACAATTCCTGTAGAAAGGATTTTCTTTTTACACAGGAAGTAACATCAGCCTGTAAATCTCTGCTCTTCTCTCTGAGATGTTTCCCATATGGATCTGAAGATGTTTTAATTTCCATATGTCCTGAGATAATTCCTCACCTTCTGATCCTGCAGCAAACCAGGATATCAGATATAACACAGACAAATGGTATGTTTATATATTTCTGTCTTGTGAAATGGTTCAAGGGACCTTTTATCTAACAATCCAAAGCTATTCCTCTGCTCCCAAAGCATTTCCATTTAATTTAGCACACCAATATCTTTCTGGATTAAAGTCTTTTCTACATTAGTCAGGGAAACATTTCAACGCTCATAAATGAAACTTTATGACATTTTTGCTTGTATATCAGTCTTTGGGAATTTGTAAGGAAATTTATTAGCTTAAATAATCTTAGAATATTTTTGTAGAAAACTATGTTCTGAATGATGAAACATGAACATTAACACTACAATCTGCACTCATAAGGAAGATGATCTTCACAAGACTTTAAAAGAAATCAATGCCTGTCAAAATTTGAATAAAACAACTACTTCACTGTGCTTGTTCTATAAATCTAATATGAATTGATAAAGTATTTTGAACAAGCTTGCAAAAATACTCATTAAAAAAATGAAAATATAAAACCCCATGCAGTTACAGTTCATAGATTGAAAAAGACATTTTCCTCTTTCTAGAAGAAGTTCTGGGCTGATATCAGATTTTTAAATTTGGTAACAGATCTGAGCTATTCATGGGACTCTTATTTTAGAAAAAGTGTTCTATAATTTGATGGACAATGTCACAGCTGTTGAGATAAAAAAACCCCAAACAATCTTCCAAATCCAGTTTTAGCAATTTGTCCAATGGGAATCGGAAGGATGGGATGGAGGTCAAATAATCTTAGGATATGTACCATCATCATAATCAGAGACCTCTTGACAGTTAGATGAGAGAATAAGTTAGCAGAGTGTACTGGGGAAAAGGTGTCACCTAAGCAAATGGAGATGAACGATCAGTGTGGTGATAGTTTCCCAATAGGCAGCTGTAGAAATTTAGTGGATGGTACATGGTGTAAAAACTTGAATTTGAATGTTGAACATCCAAAATCAAAGCAATCTCAAAACAAAGATGAAAATTAACACTCAACATCTATACAGCATAGGTGTTTTTCAGCAATGAAATCTGGAGCAATCTCACTCTTCCACCAAGAGGTCTCTTCAGGAATGTAAGAATCATCTTCATGCAATAAGACATTCACAGCCATGAAGAAATCAGGGCAAACTCGAATAATTAAATGGACATAATTCACACATTGAAACTAAACAGTAACGCAATTCCTCACTAACTGAGGAGTGACCTTCTCACTAATCTGTGCTCTTTTAGAAGGAATCAGAGAATATCCAAATGTCTCCTTGAACCTTTGCCTGCTTCATATGCTGCTTTGTGGTTGAGAAGAGCCTGTCATGTTCATTGCCTTTTTATCTAGCTCGTGATTGAGACAATGAGAACAGTAATTCCCAACCCAATAATTTCATTTTTCAGTCATCAATCCATTTACTTTCTGCTCTTGAACTTGAAACGTCTTTTAATAATATGTGTTTTTTTAAAAAAAGGATGCTGAGGGCATATTTGCCCCAGTGCAGATTCCTCTTCAAGCACAAGGAAGCCTCAGGGACAAAAATTTCTCCTGTATATAGAAGCATCTGGTTGCTCCACAGATTCCTGAGGCAGTTCTGTTGGTCTCAGGAGGCTGGTGGCCCTGGAGCTGCTCTTGGGCCTGTTGTGTGATTAAGCTGCAGATGGTCATCTGGGCTCCTTTAGCCTCCCAGTTATGATTTTTGTTAATGTATCCCAGATTCTGAGAATTTTGTACTCTTTGGAAAAGAACATATCCTTCAATTTGCTGTCAAGATCTCTATTTTGTTAAAATAAATAAATAAACTAAAGGCTGCTGTTACATTCTTCTTAGTAGGATTTCAGGAGCTGACCCACTGAGACCAAATGAGGTACAGCTACATTTAGGAGCTGGAAGAGACAACATCAACAGGGCAAGTTAAGCCATGCTCCTGTTCAAGCTCTGCGTGTTTCCCTTTGAGTCAGATATTGTGTTATGCTCTGTCCAAACTGTGCTGTAATGAAGAGTTAGGATACTTGTGCCTCACACATAGGAGCAAGTGGTACCTCTGCAATGCCAGGGTCTTTAGTCTTCATCAAGACCATGGTAAAGGCTGTGGAAAAGGAGGAGTTCAACTTTATAAAAGACAGAGTTTTTGAAAACCTCAGGAAATGTCTGTTTGCGTTTTTTGTGATACTTCAATTTGCAACAGTAGGATTGCTGTCCAAAAAGGGGCTTAGCACATTCATTATATGACTGTGCACTCTCCTGATAAATATACAGAGGAATGCTATCTCTTGAATCTGTGTGGGCATTCAAACCTTGTGTAATACTTCATAGAAATAATTGATCTGAATAAAGATTAATTATTTGTATTGCAGGAAAATAAAATAATTCTCACAGCAGCTATTTTAATTTTGGTAGTAAAAGCAGGAGAGATTGTGCAGACTTGGGAACCATAGAGGCAAATGTATCGGAGCAAGTACCAATACATGGTTTTGCATATTTTCTTCTCACTAACCACAGCTACAGTAGCACCTATTTTTCTGTTCATTACCCATTTTTTTCACCAATGTTTCCTATAGTGCAACACCACCACCCAGCTTCTCCCCTCTATTAGCTGGCAACGCCATACAGTAATGTAACAGTGCTGACATACAACCACAACTTTCCAAAAAGTGAGTTTGCTAACATCTTTCTTTCTACCCATAGGACATCAGCACTTACACTATCTTCTGCAATGGGTTCACATCTCAGATAAAGATATAAGTGGGGAGTGCTTGTGGTTTTCCAGAGCAAGTAGGACAGAAGTAGCTTGTTCTTAATGAAACAGAAAGGAAAAAAAATCTCCTCTGAATTGCATAGATTGCATTTGTTTCACAGGTCTAGGCAGAGATATCAGCGTGAAGAACTTCCAAATGATGGTGTGTGTTGGTCTGGATATGTATGTATATATGAATGACTATTAATTTCTTGAACACAGAAAGTTAATAGGTGTATTATTAACTTCATGTAAGCAGACAAGGGCAACTAAACAATCGGCAAAATGTTGCTCCCTACTGGAGCAAGACTCAATTAATCCTTCTTTTCTTATCTACAGTAACTGATGACTCATGAAAATTATGTCTTGTCAGACATATTCTGTCTTATACTGATAGAACTGCTTATGTTTTTTCCATGTGAAAGCATGTCAGAAAAAGTATAGTTAAGAGAAGATGCTTGAAGATGATGATCTAAGTTAACTCCAACCTCCTGGAGAGGAAGGAACTGTGAAAACAAGAAGCATATGAAGAATTCACAACAAGAGAGCAGTAGGAGAGTAGGAAGTGGGGTATGAAGAGCAGAAGGAGAAAGATCAGGAGGAGGGAGGACAGCTGATCCTTGCCAATGAGTGGAAATGATTGCTATACTCTAATCTTGATCCAAGTTCCCGTTTCACTCCTGTGATGACTTTTGACACACTCTGTATTTTGTTTGCACATTTTGTAAATAGAAACAGTAGTTAACTCACAGAAAAATGTTAAAGAAAAAATGCCCGATCCCCCCTTTATTTTTAAGGTCAATTTTCCAAACAGATCATAGAAGTTGTAGCACCAATGCCTGCCACTAGAGTACATAGAGAAGTCAGAGTGCTGTAAGTAACATCAGTAATATCTACTACATAGGGGTCTCAGCAGAGAACCCTTTTCTAGCCTAGTACCTTTCACTGATGAGTCTTCATGTTGTGGGTTATAGAAACAAACATACATCTTCATTTTTATCATTTAGCCAAATGACTTCCCTTTACTTCGTAATGAGTTCAGATGATAACTACAAAGTGGGAGAGCTCCAAAGGTTCTTCTATATTTTTGACATGCCTCTTCACACAGTTTTGGTGAGTAGGAGGATTTTCTCATCAAAGAGAGGGAAGTTTCACCTAAAAACCTGTGACACATATGACATTCTGTGCAGAAGACCCTTTTTGTCACTCAGAGTCATGCTGCCGTGGTCAGATTAGCCTAGAGCAAACCTCTAGCAATCATCTCTATTTGAAAGTTTTTACAGGAATGTTAACAAATGTTAGGCTGAGTTAACCTTGCTCAAAATCTTCTGCTGATTTCATTCTCCCTGATCTCACTCCTGGCTCGCCCTTTTCACTTGGGAGATCCCCAGATCTCGCAGACAGGGAAACACTAATGCAGCAGAGGTGGATGCGTTGGAAAGCACTCTTTCCACGTGTGTCTCTGCTGGATAAACTTGCCCAATACCTTTTTTTCCTCATAAGAATGAATGAACCAATTCTATTTGCCATGTTGAAATACGCTCTCAAACAACATTACTCATATTAAGTAATTCTTAGATATTTTTCTTATATATTATTCTGCTGATAGATGCTAAATCCACAGGAGACCACAGGCCACACCTGAACTGCTACATCATTATATGAAATGACTTCCAGAAATCAGTGCTTCTAGGAAAAAGACTAACCAATGTGTCAGTTTTCAGCTGGATCCATGCATGTTGTCTGTGATATGTTGGTTAGTCAGTGATTGAAAACTATATGCCTTTGGAATACAGCCCATTAAAATGGTGTTTTAATTAATCAGAAAAGGTCATGCTTTTTCTTCTATTTTTTTCCAAATTCTTTCTTAAACAAGGATCTTGTAATTAGGTAAGTTAATGCAATGCAATGTAGTAGGATAAAAAACCTTAAATGACTGTCTCAGGCTCATAGCCAAAATCTAAAGTCATAGACTACATCTATTTTTATTTCAGAAATGACTAGCAGTTCACTTTATGTATTTCCCAGCTGTAGCTTTGC
Organism: Todus mexicanus; assembly: GCA_013389965.1. Taxonomy (NCBI): domain Eukaryota; kingdom Metazoa; phylum Chordata; class Aves; order Coraciiformes; family Todidae; genus Todus; species Todus mexicanus. The sequence goes on along the minus strand of WEIS01032928.1, from coordinate 13,342 downwards.
AGCTGAATGGGGAAAAAACAGATGTTCATAATATGACAACTTCCTCTGATAGTTCATGAACTCACAAATGTGTACGGTAGTAGAGTAGTCTGTTTCTATCACAAATGGGAAACACCACTGTCAAACACAGTTTGAGATCCAGGCCAGGAACTGTTTTACTGCAGAACAGTTATAGGGGCACTTCCCACGACACAGGCAAATCCCAAGATAAAGGATCGTATATTTTCATTGACATTGAATCTGGTACGCTTTTGGTTTCCAAAAGTGTATGTGTAAATGACAGTTTCTCATACATACATCACTAAAACATCTGTGACAGGGATTTTTAAAAACTTAGTTGATTTATATAATTATTGTAGTTGTTATTAATGTTCAGGTGTAGAAAAGGAAGTCAGAATTAAAGTAACTTCCCTTCCAAATCTTCACACACACTCCCTTTAAGATACTGTGGTCACTTGTGTGTAATACTCAGCGACCTGACACTTCACAAAAGTGCACTGTTAATACTGGCACAGTGTCTAAACCATCTCAGCTCAGATGCAGATATATGGTTGTAAGCATTGGATGATTACTGTTTCCCCAGGTGTTGCTTACTCTTCTCATTTGAAAGCGAAAAAAAAAATAATTACAAAGATCTCTGTTCTAGTACAGCGTATTTGCACAGAAACCTTTTCAACAGTAAAATTTGAGTTGATTCCACCACAGCTATGTTGGACACTCGCTTGGGCAGGAGCTGTAGCACTCCTGCCCCAGCTGCCCATGCCCAGCCACCTTTTCCTTGTTGCTTCCAGCACCACCAGCACTACGTATCCACAGCTCTGTCACCACAGGGAGACCACAAGTACACCACAGGTACACAATTGGAACAGAAGTGCAGCTGCCTCGCTTTCACCAGAGTACAGATGTTCCCCAAGACTCTGCATCCTCTTCAGGACATGCTAATCTCTAGGCCATGCAGTTATTCCCCTGTAGACTCTCCAGACAAGCCCCATGCTATTTTACGTTTCGTGCTACAGATATCAGACCCTAAACCAGAGAACCCTACACTCAATTTACTCCTTTCCATTTTCTGCAGGTATGGCCTTGCTTTCATGTTTCCTTTAACACATTTTCCTAGGTTTAAATTTCGGTCGCTTGTTCCCTTTGTTCCCTTGCTATTACAGCCCAATTGATTATTTTCCAACTATATGGTAGTTACAATAACTTTTCTAATGTTTTCCTATACTAAGCAGGTCTGATTTTATTTCCAACTTTCTAACTTTCCTGTCCTGAAGGCTTTACTGTGGGCTACGATCACATAATGCTAGTGATTGCGTGTCAAATAAACCCCTGACTGAAGAGACACTGAAGAATATAGACACAATTAAGCTCCCATTGGACTTGAAAGGTAATTCAATTTCTTTCTATACTTCTCCTGTGCGTTTAGTTTTTCAGATAACTTGGGTGAAACTTGATGGCTTTTGTTTGGTTGTTTGATTGTTTTTTACTGTAATATTTCTTTCAGGTTTGTTCTAAGTGATTTCTAATCTCTTTGCTTTTTCAGAAGTTACTTTAAGTTGCTTCAGCCTCAAAGCTTTGTATATGATGGAGGAGGTTCATGTGTTTAAGGCACTGAGCCAGGGTCTGTCTAGTTCTTCAGTCACCCCTCACCTGCCTTTTGTTCCTTATCATGGGAAAGGCAGGGCAGAATTGCTCAAAGTATGTCCAACCTACTGGATGTTTTTCAATCAAGCATATGAAACTTTCTGCTCATATCTATCTCTTTAATTATTATTCACCACATCTGTCATCCTCACCAGTTTCAGCATTATCAGCACTTTAGTGATGTCTCTGTAACAAGGAATGTTCTTGCTACAGTGAAACTGATGGTTTTATAGCTTAAGGATGTTTAACATGGGAAGAGGATCAACATGTTAATAACATGCTTGCACACTCAGTTCAAGAACCTCCTTCTGGAAAGATTACTCCACTCTCACACACCAATAAGTCATCTAAAAAGCCTGGATACATTTCCATCCCTCCAAATGAATTGGGTTAAAAGCAGCATTTTACAATGACACCAACTGGTAAGACAGATTTACGTTAGAGTAAAACTAGAATGAACTTTAAAATAAATGGCCAGAATAAGAAAACAATTTTCACCTCAAACATCTGCTGCTGTTTAATGTTATTAAGGGAAAAGGAGACAACTAGGTTTTAAACATGTTTTGCACACGCACGAAGTGCTGCTTTTAGGATCAGCATGAGTTCTGATTCCATAATCGTACAGCTGACCAGACTTGTGGTCTATTGTATACTTAATATTGGTCTTCAAAAATTTTCTAATCATGTAAATGCTGGTTTACCATGTAGACAATGTAGTCTTAAAAGGACTGTAATTACATCATTATCGTCCACAGTGGGCTATAAAGGAGCCATTACAGAATGAATAGTTGGTGTTTCAACTCAAGTATCTATGGATGCATCTTTATTTACAGGGAACAAAAGGGAAAAAACCCAGAATTTTTTCATGTTTATTTGCTCACTGGCATCCGAAAGAAAATATAAGCTGGTGTCAATTTAAAAGAATCCCCAGAGAGAAGGCATTGGTTTCACTGCATGGATGTCTTTTAATCTCTGTAGTTTTTATGTGGGAATTGGAGAAACAGTCTTGTTCTCCACTCACATGATATTAGTAACTCTCAGAATATGAATTTTTGCAAATTAAACCGAAGCAAATTTTCAACAAAAGCAAAATCATGCAATCAGTCCTTCTGAATTATAAGGCATGGATTTTGTGTCCGCTTATAAAATCATTCCCTGTCTAATAGCTCAACAAATGCCCCTTCCTCTCCTTCTTAAATTGAAAGTCCAAAGACTGGAACTTTAATACTGAAGAGAATAGCCTTGTGAAATTCCTGGTTAAAGAGAGCAATACTGTTTGACTTGGTATAGAGCTATTTGGGTACCTTCTTTGTACACTGCAAACATGGTTTCTTGTACAGAGTAAAAACTTTAAACCGACTGATATATCTATTGTAGATATATGGCAGGCAGTACTATTTGATTTCTGCTAAATAAATGCTCTCTTTAAAAAGTTGTATTATTTGACCAGCTTTGGAAGTTATTATATCTGTATCCAGATGAGAAGAAGGAGAAATATTTATTCCAAGAAGAATAAAACACAACATTTGTTTTATTGGGAGATTTTAAAAAAAACATTAAAAGAGGTAATGTAAAAAAAAAATATTTATGTAGGATGAAAACATATTACAAGAACCTAGAAAACTAACAAGCTAGAAAATATTAGAAGGAGTAGAAGCAAGAATAATCTCGGGAGTTGTCTTGCACCATTCCTCAAGGAAGGTAGGAAAACCTAGTAATAATGATTCAGGAAAAGCAGAGGTTGACAGATCATTCTGTTCTATATTAGCAAACAGAAAAATATAGACCTTCCATAGCTAAGGGAAATCTTAGACACCAACATTTTCAAATAACTTCTAGGATAGGGGTTTTTCCCAGCAGGTGTTTCACTGCCCCCATCTCTGAGATGGTTGGTGGGCAGGAGCTGCATTGCTCATTCTGTCTCTGGAGGACTGAGAAGTGCTGCTCGAGAGCGGGGGTACTTCTTATACCCACTGGCCATTGAGGAAGGTTCCACTCCTATTCTTCCTACCCTGTTGCTCTCCTTCTCTGTCTCTGCTTCTGCCTCTCAGCTCTGCACGTCCCCCAACACTCAGAACATCTTCCTACAAATGATTTGTGACAGTACAGCAGAAAATTGTCCACGTTGTCTTTCTGCGTTTAGTTTTGTGCTGGATTAGTCAGCTGCAGTATCTCATGGCAGTTCAGTAGAGTATAATAGTTGGCACCGTGTAGATAATGCCTGTAAGCAGATGGGATTAGGTAGGAAAAGGTTTTGGAGGGGGTAGACTGAGACTACCATCTTTCAACAGTGCTGCTCAGTTGGAATCCAGTGACCCTCCCTCTCCTCCTTCTCACGCAGCTTCACCCTTTTTGAGAAGCATCTCAAGTATGTGCTGGGCTACCCAAGAGACTCTGCTGCAGGGAATGGACTGTAGAACGTGGGTTGTGTTTGTCTCATGTGGCTTGCAGACACCAATTTTCAGAAATTGCTTAGCCAGCATCACTACAGGAATAGAATAAAAAATTAATCAAGATGAAGCTCCACAGAAAAAGATTCCAGATACAGTGCTCATATGGGTCTGCACCTGGTCAAAGACTGTGCCTTGCTTTCACCGAAAGGGAATCAGACACTGTAGCTAGAGAGAGAGTGGATTCTTGGGTGATTGAAGCAGTTTGCAGACCTCTGCTGAGCTTCTCAGTCTTTTTGCTCCTTATATTTAACCAAGGCTTATTGTTTAAATCCTCTCCAACAGGCATTAACTGATGCTGATTAAACTCAGTAAGTGTTAGCAAACATGTGAGTCAGTCACACGACCTCCTACTGAAGGATGCTCAGTTCTTCCTTTTCTCTCCCTTCTTCTCTGGGCTGAGAGCTAAGCTTTGCAGATGGCTTCTTCTCATTATTTACACAGGGCATCTTTTAAGTTACAGTGATCCACTAATTTCATAGCAGCTTTAAGAGAGAAAACTTGAAATCACAGGGCCAGGAGCAGGAAGAAGCATTCCAATACTCACAGGCAGAGGCTCAAAGCAAAAAAAGGAGCCCTCTACAGCCTTCTGAAATTTTTTTATGTTGTCCCATTACTTCAAGAGCCTGATTTTGGCCCCTGAAAAACTTTAAAATGTGATTGGTAAAAGTAGCTACATAAGTGTAACAAACTTTATTCAGATATTAGTCATGCTGTTTCTATTGGCAGCTATTTGTTTAGATTTGTCTAATAAAACCACCTAATATGTGTTTTATTGATAGAGTGTGACATTAATTTTCCAGCTGGGACTTAAGCAAGGGGTTTTATGCAGGGTTTACAAGGATTTGCAACCATTCCTACCACTACTGAGTATTCACATCAACGAACTGGAAAGTACACATAAAATCATGCTGAATAAAATTTACAGATGACCCAAAGATGGGCAGAGTAGAGAATTTCAACAAACACAGGCTGGGCTAGTTGAAGCAAAGCATATTCAGGTGAAGCTAAATGCAAAATACATCTAGGGACAAGGGATGTGAACAACATGCCCAGCATAAGGAACAGTATCTTGAAAAGCAGTGACTTTCAAAAAGAATTAGGGTCAAAGTGGACAACTAACAAACCCTTATGCTCTGACTAAATAAATCCTTATGCTGTCACTAAATACATACACATAGGGTGAAAATGACAAAGAAACAATTTTACTGCCAGATATCTCATTGACAAGGATGATATGAAAACAATTCATTCCATTCCAGTATCTATGTTTTAAAGGGTTATTCGAAGTGGGGGAAAGCCACACAAATGGATGCAAAAAACCAAAGTTCTGAGTGAGAGAGACAGAAAATCTGACTGCCATGCACAAATAGCTGCCCCATAAAAAAGAAGAAAGGCATATTGCAGATTCTTTAACCTAGTGGAAAAAAACCGCAACAAGAACCAGTGCCTGGAAGCTGAAGCCAGGCAAATTTAAATGAGGCATGCTACATGAAAGTTAGATGAACATTAGATATTATTAGATGAACCGCTAGAATGAGTTGCTTTTGAAGGGCATGTATTTACAGTCACACCTTTCCTTCAAACAAAGAATCAATGATATTCAGTAGGATAGGCTCTGAATAAATGCAAGGCGTGTATTATTGATGCCCAAAACATTGGGTTAACAGGTGTTTAGCAGATTATGAGGCAGCAGTATCTGATGGTCTTTCCTTCTTTAAACTCCAGGAATACATGCACAAATTTGAATGCAAAGACTTGGTTTTTTAAGTCTAATTGCTAGTATTTTTTAACTGCTTAATTTTAAAGTATTTACCCCAGAGTATCTAAACTGACCTGGCAAAATATCTTTGGAAGTGAGACAGTAGTATGCAGAAAACTGAATATACAACAAATGTTAACAAAAAAAGTCTTGCATGTCTCAAGGTCCAGACATTGTTACCAGGAACTTGTGACTTTGTTCTACATTTTTCTGGCTTGCCACACATACTGAAACACTTCTGGAAGGTAAGGAACTCTCACTGATTCTTTCTAGCCTCATCCCCAAGTTGCAGCCCTTATCTGCATCTATGTATTACTTCTGAAAGGAAAAATTATATAGATTTTTGAATATTAATAAAATATTCAACGCATTCAACATTTCTGGTGCTGTAATACTTGCTCATACAAAATATCACGATTTATGTGTGCAATTCCTTGGGAGGTACAGCGGAAGTGGGACTGGGGCAATGGTGCAGCCTCTCTCCTGCACCAGAAAAATTGATTGTCTCCTTCCCTCCAGGTAGCACTGTCCTCTCAGGCTCCAAGTGGCAATCTCACCTGTGCCTACTTTGTCTGAACTATCCACAAGTATTCCCAGGCTCCCCTTTCACAGAAATTTTGAGGGTCACTGAGAAGAGGGTCACTGTACTTTCCTAATCCTCTCTGCATTTTGTTACTGGCTGGCTCACACCCCCCTCTTTGAAATCTGTTCTGTCATGATTATCTGCTTCAATGTTACTTTCTGAAGCTTCCTAAGTATGAAAGAGACAAAAAAACCCTCCAAGCATTGCTCTAAAGGCAAGAGGAGAGATTGCCTTAAAATTATTCTGTAAGATTGGTCATGACATAGTAAAGTTGAAATTTAAAGCCACTCTGATTTACTATATATAACCAACCATTTTCAGGACAGTATCTTAACATAACAGGCAATAGAATATGAACTGACTTATATTAATTCATATTAGTAATTGATTTAAATATATTTTAAGATGCAGCTTACTGCTTTGTTATGCTATACTGTTTACACTTTGTACTGTCTTTCTGCTCCCTAGATTCATATTAATGCTATCATGGTTAGCAGCAGACTTGTATTATAAGCCTGTCTCAGGGGAATGTGTCTGTTTGGGGTCACTGATTTCCTCGGGGTCAGGATCTCACTCAGTGTTAACAAGAGCTTCACATCTGACATTATAGTTGAACATGATTGTTGACATGGAGGTTTCCCTGTCCCCTTGTTTCTCGGCAGGCAGACTAGGGAAGGGCTCTGGGGCCAGCAGCCAGGAGTCTTACAAGGTGCTTTTAGGCATTAATAATATTGCCCAACTGAAGAACAAATCTGTGGCCATGAAGCTGTGATACACATGCAGTTTGTGAACCAGGAACTGAATTTCATGGGTTACTGTTCCTTCTCACTTCAAAATTAGAATAGTAAATTAATAAATAAAACAGCTAATTAATAAATAAAACAGGTGATAGTGTCATTCATAAACCACATGCACAGGTGAGAATTTATACATAAGGTTCTCAGGAAACTTAAATTCAGATCTTTTACTCCCAAACTTACTTGCAAAACTACACTGTTATTGACAGATGGAAACAAAAGCTTTTGCTTCATTTTTATTTATTCCTTACATTTGAGTGTTGTTGTCCTCTGTGGTATCTTTCACATGGCCTTTAGCACTATTACTGAAATTCTGTATTTATTGGGAATTTCCCTCTCATTTCAATGTATCAGAACTTTATTTCATAATGCGCAAAGAAACAAAGGTATAAAGGATTATTTTGCAAGAGAACCTCAGTATATGCAGAGCAGCACAACAAATAAATTTTTACCGAATGCCTAAATTTAACAAACCCAAACCAATCAGAAATAACCACGTAGATACACTGCCATGAAAATAGTGATGGACAATAAGATAGTACTGGCTCCCAACGAATCAAATGCCCTCTCGTAGCAGAATTTATCTCTAATCCTTTCTTTTGAGGAAAAGATTTCTGACTGTTCTTTACCAGAAAGAATGACAAAGTTCTTGGGTTAAGTCTGCTTACCCTGTGTGTGACTCTAATGGATGGATGGGTTATCTCTCTGCTCGTGGATTCATATATTGATATATAATTGCATGTAGTGTGTATACAAACATACAGGCACTGAATTATAAAAATAACAGGTGATCAGACTCACGTTCATACCAAAAATTCCTGCTACAAAATCTCAACCTCAGTGTCCTGGTTTGGGTTAGAACAGAACAATTCTGTTATATGATTTTTACTTTTCAGCTAAGTCTTTTCAGCTAAGTTAGCAGCATGTTTTTGCAGAGAGTCTGTTTCTAGCAGTGATAACGCTCCATGTTTATAGTTAGTACCAAGGATTGGTATGCAAACCAAGGTCACTGATAAATTTTGTGTACCACACTGGGGGGTGCAGAAAAGTAAAGGCTGCACCTTCAGGGAGAAGCAAACAGGACAGGTGACCCTAAATTAGTCAACGAGGTATTCCATCCCATATATGTAATATTCGGTGTAAAGCTGAGGCATCACAAGGGTCTCAGCCCTTCTCTCGACCTTCGCCTTCCTTTCCCTGAGATCGAGCTGCTCTCTCGGCTTTGGGACTCCTCCTTGCTCAGTTTGGCCTTGGCAGCTTCAGCTTTGCCCTGAGGCCTCTGGACCCGGTCTCAGCCCCAGCTTCGGCCTTGGCTGAGCCCCAGGTTCTGGGCCGCATCCCTGAATCCAGCTCCCGATTCCCGTCTGCTACTGGGCCCTTCCACAGCATCAGTGCGGACGGGGACATATTTACCATCAGAGGCAGTTGGGTTCGATACTGGTTTTGTACATATTTGTATATATTTACTTTTTATTATTATTGTTATTATTATTTTCATGCTTTAGTAAAGCTGTTCTAGTTTCCTTTCCTAGTCGATGATTCTCTCTCCTTTATTTCCTTTCTTCCCTTTTTGGGTGGGGAGGCGGAGAGAGCGTTCTGTTGCAGATTTGGGGGGTGCCCTGACCCCAAACAGTGACACTCCGTTACTAGGTTTCTTTTGGAAGCTACTCTATTTGTTGAGGTATCTTTTATTGTTGAGCTCTTTTGTTGTTGTCTGTAACCATGTAAATTTAATGTTATAAACAGAGTAGTCAGGGCTCTACTCAAAGGAGACTAGCTCTATTGGTTTCACATATCAATCACATGTAGTCCTCCTCCTACAAATGACATTTATTTTATTTATCCTACACATCATCTAAAATTGAGATTTGGTCTCTTCATGAGTACTAGGGAAATTGTCACTAGGGGATTCCTAACTGTGTTGGAGAATCAGCTATTCTAATCACGAAAAAGGAAAGCATTGAGGGTGGTCATATGACATATTTCCAGGAGGCCATGCCAGTATTTCTCTTTCAGGATGGGAAAAGATTAAATTGCCATTTGCATGAGTGATGTTAAGCTTTCTATCTTGTAGTCTTGTAAATGAATTGCTGCCTCACAGGCACTTCATGTTATGAAAACATTTTACATTCAACTGGAATAATTGTGCACTTAACTTCAAAGTTGCAACCTGCCTCGGGTATTAATTTGTCAGGTCCACACTGGAACTGTAGAAATGTCAGAAGAATTGGCTCAGGATAGAGCTGTCATGCACTGCAAGCTACTCCGTCTTGTCTGCAGCTTCTACTGCAGATATTGAATTAGAATTTCTCATGTTCAGGTAAACTCAAATACTTGACAATCATTGAATAATTTTTAGGCTGCTTGAGTGAGACTTCTGGGTAGCATTATAAAATGAGGAGTTATTATATCATACCACTGCCAGCTTGCTCTATTGCTTTTAAATTGGTTTTGTATGCACAAATTGCTATGGAGCTAGGGTATGTTCCTCATACAGATAGTTATTTAATCTCTTTTAAATTAAAAGAAGGCTCTGAAGTTGGTTTTATTTTTGAATCATTGCAGTAATGAATGCTTGCAAAGTGATAACAGCCCTGGTAATACAAGCATGAGTAATGCCCAAGTGATTTCATTCACTGCCTGTACAATGTTTCTGCTCGTTACGGAACCATTAGGCATTAAGATCATAATTTCTGTGTAGGGTGTGCTAAGAAACGTGATAAAACACCTTAAAATTTATTCCAGTTTCAGATGTTTGTGATTCAAAAACAGTGAGAAAGATTGCACTATTGTCTACTTTTTTCTTTTTT